>CDEZ01022176.1:0-32888 GCA_000826365.1 Acanthamoeba royreba | reverse complement strand
CTTGTACTGTTGGTTCTTCGCCACCACCTGCGCCAGACGTCGCTCCTCCTCGGCGTACCGACTAGTCGTTGCCGCTGTAGCCGAGCCTCCACGACCCACCTTGGTCCACAACTGCGCAGCGAACTGGTTCGTCTGCGGTCCTGCCGGCAAGTCCTGATCCGCCAGTGCACGAGCCAACGACCCTACATCCTTGCTCTTCCTCGCTGCGCATGCACTGAAGTGTTAGCCAAAAAGAGTATTCGTTTAAATTAAAATTGATGATTAAATAAATTTAGTGGCTAATCACGCACATAATTTTCTAATTTAAAAATAAAATGAGGAGCGGAAGCGTACCTAGGGCAATGATGTAATCGACCACCGAGGACTCGGCAAATCCGAGTATACTGTGCAGCTGGTCATTCACCCATGTGGATAGGGCACGGTCCATGCGGAATTCGATGCGCTGGGGCAGGAAAAAGAACAAAATGGGCAACACACAATTGATTTGTGAAAGCTGAGTGGCCTTTTCTTCAACTTTTCTTTTGCGCAAATTTGCAATTTCAAAACGATTTCGGAAAGTTGAAATTTTTGGGTGAAGCAGGCGCCAATGGACAGTTAAAACCAAGCAGACTATGGTGCAGCGTAGGCTGGACTGATGATAGTGGATGTGATCTGATATCGTCGAACATCAGGTCGCGTGCGGTCGAGATGATACGCTTTGATGAGGAACTCGGATGGCTCCGGATGTGCGAGGAGTGCTTCGATTTTATGTCGAATGCAATCGCGGGTACAGTGATTCTCCTCCAAGTTCGTCGGTTCGAGCCCAAAGAACAGAGTCTACGAACAGATATATGTGAGTGGTCGATCCTGCATTTCGATTTGTATAAAATGTAACTTACTGCCTCTTTGTCGTAGAGGTAAACTTTGAGCTCGCCGGTGTCGTCCTTCAGAAGTAGTTGCAGTAGGTAGATGTAAGGCGCATCAGCCTTGACGGTAGAGAGACGCGTGATATCTTCTACTTGGTCTGGTATCATCTGTCGCACGTGGGCCTTGCAACGGAACAAAGCAGTTGACTGCAAAAGCAGAAACTGGACTTGTTACTGGATTGTGACAGTCAATCAGGAGTGGAACGGCACCTCTGGATAGGTAACGATCTCATGAATGGTCGAAAGCGGCAAATGAGGGCACCTCATAAGAACTAAGAACACGTGTGAGTAACGTTGGCATCAACGAAGTTGCGTTCAAAAGGACTGTACTTGTTACTGGTCCCAGAGATGTGATGGAACTGTTCAACACCGGTGGTGGTTCGCGAGTTTCAGGACCTGGCTTAACATCCTTTTGTTCTAGATTGAAAAGCCGCTCTTTCTCTTCGTACGATCTAGGTGATGGAGAAATAAGACATATTACTATCCAACACACTCTGAAATGGGTACCTGATCTTGATTTCAACGCGCGGATCGGTAAGGGCGAGAATTTCAAATTTGGATTGCAGTCGCGCGGCGCAGTACATATAGCCGTTGCTGTGCCTGTGCCCTCGCACATTCCTGAAGCTGGGCATGAGCGCACATCGTTCACGAACAAACTACAAGCGGCGCGCGAACCTTAAATAAATCCATGTGTCTCTTGGCACGCCTACTAACCGCTCTTGCAACGCGGGTATCATATCTAAAACCACGCGCAACCAGGAGCTGAGGCCATGTTTGTTTTCCGGGCGTCCATCAGCAGATAGCCCACTGCCCAGCGTAGGATTTATTAGAGGACTTTCCTGGACACTTCAATTCTCAAGCTCTCTGTACATACTCAGTGTCAAGTGGTGCTTTTGTACCGTCCCATACAATTAATGTGTCCACTGAGTAGTGTCTCAAGTCTACGATCTATGACACAATTCTTGTTTAGCGGTGCTTTGGTTGGAATAGACATCAGTGAACCCTACCTTACAGATGAGATCAAAGAATTCGCCATCCTTTATCTCAGAAATTGTTCGAAGGTACTGAGGGCTATCGCTGATGGGAGAAGCTGATGGCGCGTTCAATATCAGTGTCCTCTCAAGAACAAATCAAGGCTGGGTTTGCAAACGAACCGCCTGTGTTCTTGACAGCAGTCTCAGTAGTGGGAGTACTCGGAAAGGTGTTGGCTGAAGAGGCCCACACTCTGAGGCTCTTGATCCTATCTTCGTCTTTCTCCCTATTGGTAGCACATAGGCTAGTCACACCGAGCTCTAATAAGACACTCAAATAAGAGTATGGCATACGTGAAGGTAACGTTTTCTGAACTCTGGCTTCGCGGCGTGATCGAAGATTCAATCTTGCCATCAACAAGTATCCACGAGAAGCCAATACTGTGTGCATACGTATAGGAATGATCACGTGCACATGGGAGATGGTCACTATTGCTATCAGGAGTCTTACCCTACTTTGCCCACGCCCTGTAAAGAACTGCCGTATCGCTGGATCTAGAGGAGGTCCATTGTGGGTAAGCCAGAGCCAACATTCGTACTCATTTATGTGCGTACGTGCAGTCGATGCAATCGAATGATGTCGCCCGCCTGCGGTGAAGGGAGCAGGTCCTCTCCACCAGCAAACAAGTTGAGCTTGAGCGCTTCATCCTTCGTTGGTGCGGACACATCAATGAGCGTGAGTGTAATCACCCAATCTGTGATGAACCGGTTATACATGTGTACACACCATCAAGAGGGAGAAGGGTTAGATCGAGACACACCGGTGCCGCGCGACGGTCTGGGAGTCTTAAAGTCGAGCACGACGGCGTACAAGTTGACCGTCATGTCCACACGCAGATCGCTGATGCGCGTGTAGGTATATTCCGTCATGGCCCGCTTTGTCGGACCCGCTGCAGCACTCGTTACCGCGGCCGCGGACGACTGAGGAGGCGCCGGCTTTGTCATGAACTGTCGCGCACTGGTGAAGGTGATGAGGGGTGGAGGCTTCCTGCTCACCCGCACTCCCTCATCCTCTTCCTCTTCTTCTGCAATCTCGTCCTCCTCTTCATTTTCCTCCTTTTCTTTTGCTTTACTGTGCCCGCGCTCTCTAGTGAGCGCACCACAGCTTGCCTCCTCCCGTGTCCGTTTCATGTGCACTCTGATTCTCTGCTTTTCTTTTTGCCTATTCTTTTTTTCTTTTTCTTTTCTTTTTCATCTCTTATTGGAGGCAGCTGTGCTAGCTCATTTTGAACTTTCCTTGATCATCAACTATCTCCAAGTTTAAGTGAGCTATATGCCCTGATAGTAAAGACTGCTAACTGATAGAGCATCTTTGGCCCAAGATACCTTCTGACCTTGTTGGGTACAAAACCTTGGTTGTTGTTTATTTTTTGAATTCCAACTGGAATTGCTTCTTGGAATTTTTTGGTAATTGAGAATCAACAAAAGCGCAGCCAAGATTGATGGATGGCACGTCGGGCAAGTCAGGTGGTGATGCCTCACCATCCATGGACTTGTGCAACAGCGGAGACGAGGCCTCCTTTTCGAACGTCCTCCAACTTCTTGTAGAAAGTCTCATCGCCACCGATGGCGCCGATAATCTGCGCGACGACAGCCAATTTCTTCGTCGCATCCAACGATTGATGACGAAGATGCTTGATCTTATCACCTCCACCGCCAAGGGTACTTTTATTTTTAACTTTTTTCAATAATTAAATTGATCAATTATTGAAGATTAACCAATAATCGTATTCGTGTAGAAATCAAAAAAACTGATCTAAAATAAATGTGATGGCAGAGTCAGTCCGTAATGTGCGAGACGTGGTGGCACTGCTCAGGCAGCTGTGCCAGGATGTGCCCAACCTCTTCCACGAGGGTGGCTCATGCATGGAAGCGCTGGTTGTGCTCAAGCTTACGTCGCTGTTCACGCACCCTAAGCTGGAGGGTCTCCATGGTGAGCTTGCACACGTGTCGGCCAACGTGCTGGAGCTCTTTTGTCATCGCGACTATCAGGGATTCGCTTCGTTCTTTCAGGACACACTGGTGCTCCTCCAAGGTGCGACGCGTGATAAGCAGTTGCACGTTCTTGAGTCTGATCAGGCTGTTGACTCTCTTTCAGATCTTGGTGATGTGTGGCAGCTGTATGAGAGAGGTGCACAAGACGCGCAGGAACCGGTGTATATAATGGCTTTTCCAAGCTTCCTCTCTGCCTATCCAGAAACCGGTGTGACAACAATCGGCGCTGGCGGTGCGGTGCTAGAGTTAACTCCCGGAGTGCAATTGACTCATCTCAAATCTTTAGGTAAGGCAGAGTACATGGTCGAGATCAAGGACCCTGCTGAGTGCGCTCTGATGCAACGCTGCTTCTTAATGATCGTTTTAAGACTTGCGGATACCATTCCACAGTTCCTCACAGGCTATGGCAATACGATGTGGAGCACATTCTTGCAGTTGCAAGAAGGAGCCGCATTCCTCACAATGGTACACCAACCATGCCAGAGAGCTATGTTTAAACTTGAATGACCCCAGCTGCCATCTCAGGAACTTCTACGATTCTACTCTGTTTTACTCACGAAGCTGCCTCCGCCTTCTTTCTGTGAACAATCACTACGCTATCTCTTAGCCTTACTGGTGCTAGACTCCACTATTGAGCCTCTCGTAGTAAGGTTGGTACCCAGATTTCTCGCAAGGGATGTTGTAACTAAACTTTGCGTCAAATAGGAACGATGAGTTGGACTCAGAGCTTGCCAAATGCGTCGAGGCCGTTTTGCCTCATCTTTTATCACCTGTTCTGCGACCCTACGCAGACAGATTAATGACTTTAGTCATTCCACGCAACCTTGCCACGACAAAGACGACAAGACTGAAAGTACCTCACACTCAACTGATCCATGACTGCAACACATTAAGGAAAGTTTCTGTGATTATCAGGTTATGCTCTGTAAACTTTACGCTGCCTGTATGAAAGCCTGCCCAGCAAGCTCACAAATGGTGATGAATCTCCTTTCATTCGTCCACCACTGCGCAATCCGAGAGCACTTGCGTCGATGCTTCCGTATTTTTGCCAAGAATGCTGCCCTCGCTGCAGAGCAGCATGCTTCCAGTTCACCGACACCATCGAGGTCAACTCCTGCCAGCAGCGGCTCACATCCAAAGAAAAGATTACATTTCAAGGATCCCAGTGGTGACGCAGAATCAAGGTCAAAGTTCCAGGCCTCGCTTCAGCCTCTCTTTGCGTTAGCGGAGATCCTTCCTCTATCAGTCACCTCTTCCAACTCATCTTCATCCACGAGGTCCACAGCAACGACTACCCGACTCATAGATGCAGTTCATTCACTCGATCTCATCCTACGAACATGCACTTCTACTGCCGAAGAAGATCCTATCGCGTTTAAACAGCTGCTGACTAAGCTCCATCGTGCTCTCGGATCTGTCCTATCGCTCTGCCAAGCGGAGGTAAGATTGCCTCAGTATTTTATGCGTGTAAGCCTCTAAATTTACCACAAATTCAGAATGAGGATCGTACGCAAGCGCTGCAGTGTACCCTTATCTTGGTTGAGCTTTCTGCAGATCTTTTACAGATGCTCAGTGCGTCAATCTATTCCCCTCATGATAGCTTTTTGATCGCACTAACTTCAACCTCAAATAGACAATCATGAGATATTCTCGGGTTTATTAGAATCGATTCTCGCCTTAGCCTCACTACCATGGACGGCTGGTGATGAAAAGGGCGTTCCAAAATCTTGCGATCTTAGCAAGTATCCGCTGCGAATTATAGTCTCGTGCCTCCGACTTCTCTGCTGGTTGCCCAATTCATTTGCCGTCAAGAGTCGCAAGGCGATCTTCCTGTCTTCGCTTCGCCATTCCAACTTCTACGTCCGACTGTACTCCCTGCTTTTGCTTCCTCTCTTCATCAGCAGGCTATCACGACCTAATGTGCGCAAGTTTCTCACTGCACTCAAGTACGCGTTCTCAGCCATGTCCTTATCCACAGTTCTAATATGAGTTTCTTTTGTTTCTTTTGCATTAGGGATTTGCTAAATGATGAGCATGAGATTGTTGCCATGCTGGGGAAGCAACTTGGGCTATTAGCGTGCCTAAGTGGCGGTCATCTCAGCCGACCTCCACCACGGAAGGCTGCCGCTCTCGAACATATTGAGCAAGAGAATAATCAGCCCTGCCAGCATGTACAACTCGAAGCCGTGATGGACGAAGCGTTTCATGATCTACTCGATCAGATTAACCTTCGATGCCGACTGTGCGATCAGCCCTTGACAGGAGCAGCAGCAGAGCCGCAACCCAAGAAACGCCCTAGAGTTGTGCTCGATGATGGAGAGGGCAGCGGTGATGAGGCAAAGCCTGCCGGTGGGCTCTCTTTCGCGTCATGGATGCCTTTCATCGAGTTTTTGCAAGACCAAGCAGCCGATGAGGCCGCTCGTGTCGAGTTCGCCCGAAGTCTTCGGAGAATCCTTGCGCACACGCCTATCGAAGAGATTCAAGAGCACAGGCCAGTCATATCGAGCTGCTTACGGCTGGTTCTTGATCCAGCAGTGGCAGTTCGACTTGCCATTGCTGAGGCTTTGCCTAGCTTTATAGCTAAGGGCGGCCAAGCCTCTGTGCTCGATGTCGAGTCGGAAGCTCCTGTACATCTCGATAACTTGCTCAGCGATCTCAAGAGAGCCATCGATGACGATAGCGATCCCCAGGGACTTCAGGAGAGCTCCTTGATCGCGCTGGGCTACCTAGGCACTGTGCTCCGCGAGCGCTTCCTCGTGGAAGTTATCATCGCTCTTCTGCACAAGCTAGCTCATCCTAGCACCTGCGTTCGTGTGGTGGCACACGAGCAGTTGAGTAAGATCAGCGCTAGTCAGGACGTCACTCTCCCGAAGCTCATTGACATGCACAAGCATGATATCTATCCAGTCATCGTCCAAAGCCTCATCTCGTCGCCCGCACTCGTCACCGAGGTCAGTAACAACATCTTCGACATGGAGGCGGAACACTTTCTGCGCAACACACTCTCCTTCACACTCCCGCGTATTATCATGGAAGGATCGCATCCTCTGTTCAAGGAACTTGTGCGACGGCTTCAAATATCGCTTCCGCAGCTGTTGGTACCCAATATGCACCACATCTTCTGTCATCTGCTGGTTGAGGGCACGCCCAAGCAGCTCGAAAACAGCTTCCAGTTCTTCTCTACACTCATGCCACAGTGGTCGAAGCCAGCAATCCTGCTAAAGTCGTGCGTTAACAAGCTGCTCGATCAACTGACGCTTCTGCTGGCCTATCCCGACAAGCGACCAAAGGTAGAGGCGGCCTTTCTCACGATATCGCGACTGCTTCCTCTGCAAGAGCAAGATGATGATAGCCGCATGGAACTCGAAAAAGGCGACCCAGCGGCACAGATATCGGACTTCCTTCGGCCCTTTTTCCTCGGCATCATGGACTTCCTTTCGGTGCTCCTGCACAAGAGCAAGAGCAGCCAGAGCGCGCAATCAGAACCAGACGATGAAATGGACCGAGTGCTGCGCAGCCTTGGCGTGCTCATCCGTCTCATCGGCCCGCACCTGAATAATTTTCGACCGAAGGTAATGGCCACTCTCAAGCTCGTACTCAAGTTCCCGCAGCTCGTGGTACCAGCGTGCGACGTCTGGTTCGACTTCATCACCCGCTTAGACGTGAATCAGATAGGGCCAATATTGTTTCAGATCATTGTGGATCTCCTTCCCTACGTATCCGCAGCCACTCAACAGGTGGTGCGCATCTTCGAGTATCTCATCATCGACAACAAAGCCGCGCTTCAGCCTCATTTCAACAAAATACTCTTCCTTCCTGACCTACCACCTCTCGCGCGAGTGCGACGTGAACTGGAAGATCAGCAGCCGAAGGACTGGAAGGATCAGCTGGGACAGCTGCTCAAGGAGGGCATTAATCACGAGAGCATCGACGTTCAGCTTCTTGCGTTGGACAAACTCCAAAGGATTCTTGCAGAACGCAGGTAAGTTTCCTTCACTTATTGATTACTCTCTGCTCTGCTAACATAATGGGCCGATACAGAGAAGGATTAGGTGAGCTGATTATGGCCGACACTGTCTGCCCACTGGTAGACGACCTGCTCAAGGAACTGATGCTTTGTGCAAGAACTCAGTCCAAGGAACTTCGAGGCAAACTGGCTATTTGTCTGGGGGAGCTTGGCGCGATAGATCCGGAACGGCTCAATCTGGATGTGACGTCTGAACTCCACGTAATTAGTGCCCCTTTCTGAGATCATGATTCTTTGCTCTGATTTTGTCCCACAGCGATTGGTGAGTGCCGCAAGCACAAGCAAACCGCTTGAGTATGAAGACGACGATGAAATGGCCTACCAGCTTATCTCCTCTTATCTACTTCCGGCTTTTCGAGCAGCCAGAGATACGCGAGGACAAGATAGAGCTGCCTTTGCGATTCAGGTAAGCTGCTATATGTTCAATCGTGGCAGGAGTACTGGTGTAACTTGAACCTTTCACAATATATCAGGAAGTACTCAAGCTGTGTGGATGCACAGAGCAGACGCCGATCATATTGGCCGAGCGACAAGCAGCCAAGGAGGCGGCAGCTGCCAAAGGGAGGAAAAGGAAGTCACAGAAGAACTTGCCGAGGTACACTCTATCCTTACTGGCAGATACTTTTCCCGAAACACTAAACTGACAGGCACTCTTCCTGTGCAGCGACGTCAAGCGCGGAGTCAGATTATGGCGACGCTTTAGCGAGGACATTCGTGAGCTCATGACGCCCTTCCTATCATCACAATACGTACTGCAAGCGCCGTCTGCGCAGCCGAGAGTCCCCATTTACCCGAGCTGCAAAGACTACCAAACATGGATATCCACTTGGGCCGCCACTCTCATACAGCGCGCTAAGGGCCCCCAAGCTGAGCTTTTCCACACTTGTCGTGGCGTCGTCAAGGATGACCTGAATGTGGCTCACTTCCTTCTTCCCTACCTCGTCCTCTGTGTGCTCAGGTAAACTGCTCTCTTTCCATCAAGTCGTTCTTGAGCTGACCTGCTTGTTTATGGATAGATTCGGTACGGAGGATGACAGTGGTGCAATCTCTGCTGAACTATTGGCAGTGCTCGATGACCCGCTTAGTGGAAAGAGCCCGACCAAGAGCGAGCGCAGTTTAGATGAAAGAAGTCAAATGAACACAGCAACAGTATTCTCGCTGCTCGATCTGTTGAATAAGTGGCTTGATGCACAACAGCCCGCAGCGAACCCACGACCTAACTCTCGGTCGCGCGCAAGCGGAAGGTACATCTAAACGCTCTCTTTTTGGATACTTCCATGTTTACTTACATTTTGCTAGATCCGCTTCGCGGAGCTCTGGCACTAAGAGCAAAGCGGATGATGTGGAACGAGTCGAGCAGCTTCTATCTCAGATTCCGCCTCTTGTGCTTGCCAAGGCATCGCTCCGCTGCAGAGCATACACACGTGCTCTCTTACACTTCGAGCTTCATCTGCGCAAGCTTCTGAACAGCGAACCTATCAGAAGGCACTCCTCACTCTTGAGACAATGATCGATGATCTAACTCGCAGTTATGGTCTAGTAGCGAAATCCTAGTTGCAAATGCCTCAATGATGCAAAAGATCTACATGGGACTAGAGGAACCAGACGGATTGAAGGGCATAGCCACACTCAGAGTGTCTAATACGCTGCGTGATCATATTCTTGATCTGGAGAACGCAGGAAAATGGCGCGATGCGTTTATGTGTTACGATCAGGTACAACACATCGGCACAGCACATTTGAGTGTTGAATTGAGTTTCTGTTCTTCTAGGCCTTGCAAACACGCTCACAGGATGATTTCTTCTATCAAGTTGGCCGCTTCAACTGCTTACTTAATCTCGGTCAGTTGGAGACCATGCTGAATCTGGCTACAGCGCAAATGGCTTCACAGGTAAGTTTCCTCGTTATTGCATAAGTTTGCCTGTACCAACATTTCGCAGCTTCCCGATCGGTATGAACACATACTCCGATCTTACGGCGTGCAAGCGGCGTGGCGGTTGGGGAAATGGGACACTCTTCAAAAGTTCCTGTCGCCCTATCTACGTAGCCTCACTGACAGCACCAGCTCTTTGCCTCCTCCTGCAGGAGATCAAGGTATCATGTATGAAATGATCAAACGGGTCGATGTAGCTCACATCTTGTCTTTTGCAGTCGATGCACCACTGGATTTCGAGGTAGCCATTGGAGGGCTGGTGTCGGCCATCAAGAGACAGGACGACGTCCTATTCCAGAAACTGCTACAAAAGACACGGGCCGAGGTGATGGGCGTTCTATCGGCGGCGAGCATGGAGTCCTACCAGCGCACCTATCCATACCTCACAAAGCTGCATATGCTTCACGGTATCCATCCATCACGCACCAAAGCTGCCTGGAGAGCTAATCGAACATTTCCATGTTTCGTTTAGAGTTGGAGCAGAGCTTTAATTTGAGCACAGCAGATGCGGGTGGGAAGGACATCCTTTCCTCCTGGGAAAAGCGACTTCGTCGCACGCAGCCCTCATTCAAAGCAAGAGAGCCTATCCTTAACTTACGAAGGTATGGCCAGTGCTGTAGAATCATGTCACGAAACCACCTCACCAATTGCGTAATATAGGACCATACTTGACTTGCACGACATGCCAGAGGAGGCCAATAACTGCTTACTGCAGATGGCTAAAGTAGCAAGGACAGCGAGTCAATACCAAACAGCGTCTGCTTACGTACTCCGAGTAAGGTATGTGCCGCTTCTGTCCGCCCAAGCGTCGTAAACAATCACAAACAATCTTTGCAGCACAAGCCAACAGAGCCTTAGGTTTCACTTGGAGAGCGCAAGGTTGCAATGGGCCCAAGGAGAGCAGCATCAAGCGCTGATGCAGCTCCAAAAAGCCATCTCTATTCTCGCACCTGACCTTCCTAAGAAACGGCCACGCACCACTGAAGTAGCCCCCGAGCCAGGGTACCTGAATAAAGGAATGAAAGTGCCTGATCTTTGCTAACGATGTTTGTTATGAACAGGGATCCAGTGCTGGCTAAAGCTTGCCTTATGGCTGCTCGTTGGACGCAGCAGACTGGTCAGAGTGCTTATGTACGCATGTAAGCATTACGCTTGTCATGTAGGTACTAATTCGTACTGTAGCAAGATGTCAAGGAGCAGTACGACACAGTGACCGCTATTCAGCCGAGATGGGAGAAGGCATTCTTCTTCCTTGGGCAGTACTGGGATTCTCTCATCACGGAGTGGAGACGCCAGCACCACGAAATGGTAAGGATAAGCGTAATTTTGCCATGGCATGAGGTGCACCCTTACTAATCATATCTTGCAGGCTTTGATGGATGCAGTGTTCACTTCGATGTTCCAGCACGTGATTCCTAACTACGGCGGATCACTGATGTACGGACACAGGTACATCTTTCAGTCAATGCCAAGGATGCTCACTCTCTGGCTCGACTTGGGCGCCGACGTGGCACGTTATCAGAAAGAACGAGCCGATGAAAAGACAAAGAGCGTACGCGCTTCTTCACGACGTTTGGAAAAGATTGAAGACTCACTCTCGTAAAACAGGCCATTAAGAGTCTGGATATCATCAACAAAGCGATGGCCAAGATTGTGAAGAAAGTGGAACCCTACAAGTGGTATACCTGCTATCCACAGATCATATCTCGCATCTGCCACCGTCAGCCAGAGGTTTATGCCCTCCTTGAGGAGATAACTCTTCAAGTCCTAGTCACCTACCCCCAGCAGGCGATGTGGTCCATGATAGGTAACGTGTGCTTGTCCGCGTTAACAAACTATATTAATCCTGTGATGTGTGTTCGGTCATCAGCTCTATTCCACTCGCGAATGACCATCCGAAAGAAGAGAGCAATCACTATTTTCAACAAGGCTAAAGAGAAGAGTCAGAAGCTTAAGGAGCAGCTCACTTGTGCTGAAAAGTTTTGTAACTATCTGCTGGTATGACCCATCAAGTGCTTTTCTCTCTTGTTAGCGCTCAACTCGATAACGAAATGCAGGAAATATCGGACTTCAACGTGCCAAGGACCACCAATACGTGGTATCTCTCAAAGTCGAACTTGCCTGCGCCGGAAGTGCCACCGATGCAGCTCATCGTTCCACTCCAAACGCAGCTTACAGCTACCCTTCCTTCGGGCGATAGGACTGATCCCACATACAATCCCTTCCCGGATTCACCAGTTTACGTACAAGAACTCCAGGATAAAGTCGAAATCATGGGTTCTCTCCAGCGTCCGAAGAAGATCACGATGCTCGGCAGCGATGGCCAAGAGTATCTCTTCCTTTGCAAGCCTAAGGACGATCTACGTAAGGATTGCCGTATGATGGAATTCAACACAATGATCAACAAGCTTCTGAAGAAGAACCCGGAAACCCGTCGCCGCAAACTGCGCATTCGCACGTACGCAGTGGTGCCGCTCAATGAGGAATGCGGACTTATCGAATGGGTCCCCAACACGACCGGCTTTCGTCATATCCTGAATGCTATCTACACCGCCGAGGGTCTAGGCTTGCCCGTGCGTTGATCCTCTAGTCATTGTTGTTTGGAGTGGCTCATTCTCACCTCTGGTCCACAGACGAAACAGCTTCGTGATGTATGGAACAGCACTAAGCTCACGCCATTGGAGATCTATCGAGAGCACGTCCTACCGATGTATCCGCCTGTCTTCCACAAATGGTTCCTCAAGTCATTCCCCGAGCCTTCAGCTTGGTTCGAGGCACGCTTGGCCTATGCCCGCGCCATAGCTGTCATGTCGATGGTCGGCTACGTTGTAGGGTACGACAATCCGCGTGTCAATAGTGGCAAGCAAGGGCGTGACTTACGACGATCAATTGATGACTTCACACCACAGATTGGGTGATCGGCACGGTGAGAACATACTCTTTGATTCCACAACCGGCGAGTGTGTTCACGTAGACTTCAACTGTCTCTTTTGGCGTGGTCTCACCTTTGAGAAGCCCGAGAAGGTATTCATCGACCTCATGCGTGATGGTCAATAGCTGGTAACGAATCATTCTCTGTCTTGGCCAGGTGCCGTTCCGACTGACCCCAAATATGACCGACGCGTTGGGTCTGACCAAGCACGAAGGCGTGTACCGCTCTGTGTGTGAGCTGACGCTGCGAGTGCTGCGTGACAACAAGGACACACTCATGAGCGTACTCGAAACGTTCATCTATGATCCACTCGTCGAGTGGACCTCCAAGAGCCGCTCTGCTGTACGATACATTCCGCCTTGGCGCTTAGCTGCTGGCTCTTCACTCTGCTGACGCTGATGATGATGATCGTATGTGGGCGCAGGCATCAGCGACGGGAGAGACAAACAATGAGAGCGCCGTGCAGACCGTAGCGGACATAGAGCGAAGGCTGCGCGGGCAAGAGAAGTCGTTCGTTACACTCTCTGTGGAAGGCCAGGTCCACACCCAAATCATGGAGGCCATCTCCCAGGACAACCTCTCGCGCATGTACATTGGTTGGGCGCCATGGATGTAGCACTCGCACAGTTTTGACAAGCAAGATAGTAAAAAGAAATGCGATTTGTCACACAGTCTCGTGCGGAGATCAAGAACGAATTGAAGGAAATAGAAATGTGATAAGGCGTGGGGAATAATTTATGTATTTCTTTGAGACATTACTACACGAACCTCACGTTTCCAGCGACTGCAGGTGATGGGTGCAGAGCTGTCCGCAATTGATCCGCTCGCCTGTAGGGGTAGGCACATTCAATCCAAAAAGTTCCGTGTAGCAGAAATTAAAAACATTTGTTGCCAGGAGGCAGGATAAAATTAATGGAGATACAAAAAGTGGAGAAGGCATCTTGATAGGGCAGACGTACCTATGTCTAAAGAAAAATTGTTTCGAGAAGGGGGGGGTCTACTTGGCCGGCTCGGCCCTGAAGTACTTGGTGATGAAAGAGGGCTCAATGACGTAGGCGGCAGCCAGAGCAGCGAGACCACCCCAGCGGAGGCCGGCGGGAGCCCAGGAGATGGCCCAGGGGACCCACCTCTTACCGAAAACAGTCGCCTTGGTGAACACGTTCGAGTAGAAGCGCTGGTAGGCGATGGTCTGCGTGTACGGCACCTCCCGCAAGGTACCAATACGCTTGGGGGCCTCCTCCAGGTTGACGGTGGCGTGGGTCTTATCGAGCTTGTGGATGGACATCTCGCCTCTCTTCTTCAATGATCGACAAATCCGTCTAATTATGTGCCTATTATTATTTTCTCCTTCCTTTTCTTTTCAGCTTTATAAACGAAAATCGAGAAATTCCGGAAAACTCAGGCAGGAAAAACGGAAAATTTAAAAGAAAATCAGAATGACGTCACCGAGGAAACAGGATAAAAAAGGGAATCTTAGCCTGACGTGGCTCCTTTGCGTAGGACATCAACAAATCAATCAACACATCAATAGCACATTACCGAAGGGAAATCTTGCGAGTGGCAGTTAAACGTAAAGAGGGACTTGGCCTGTGGAGACTCATCGACAACGCAAGAAAATTGTATTGTAATCCAGTCCATCTGAGGTGTCGCCTGGCATTGCGTACGGATAAGGACAGTAATTAAAATACATAGGAAAAAAGAGAAATGGAAGGAACGACATCGAACCTGCGCTTGGCAATTAAGAATCCTGCGCAGCCAAGCCGGGATTTTGCGGTGGAGCTGTCGATGACGGCCACGGTGGGAGACCTCAAGGCCGAGCTTCAGCGCTCCTACCCGGGCCAGCCACGCCCGGCCCTCCAAAAGCTCATCTTCGCTGGCCGCATCTTGACCGACGACTCACAGGCACTTACTCAGCTCTTTGCTGCCAGCAAGGTGCGCCTCTTCACCCGTCCTTCCCTCCTACTCGGCTGAGCTGTTTTGCTGACCACGTTCACCCGAAATGCAGTATGACCTGAAGACGCCCCAAACCGTACACCTCGTACTGCCTCCGCCCTCGCTTCACGCTTCGAGCTCGGGCGTGCCTTCATCGCCTCCACTCACTGTCAACCGACCCCATATCCAGCCGGTACTGCGCATTCATTTTCTCACATGGGACAGTGATCAGTTGGAGCACTTACCTTCGCATGTACGCAGGACCTGAGGAGATCAGCGCCAGCTGGGCTCGGATCCATCCCTCACGCCCACCAACAACAGCAGCAGCAAGCTGAGGCCCCGCTTCCGCCACATGGACAGCCTCACCCGAGGTTTGTTCCAGGCCACGGACTCCCGCCTCCGCCTATGGCCAGGCAGCAGGCTGCACCTGCGCCCCTTCCCGCGCTCCAGGGATTGGGACTGTGGGGACGCCAGAACTGGGGTCTGCTGCTCAAGATAGTGATCATTCTCTACATTCTCGGTCAAGGAGGAGACCCTACACGGCTCATTCTGCTCACGTTTGCTGGTTTCTTGGTGTATCTGTACGTGACCTATGACTTTAGGCAGTGCGGAAGCATTCTCTAATGGTTGACCATGCAGGTATCAGATTGGGATGTTCCCGCGGCTCACTATTGCCTTCTTGCGACCTGCTGCGGCTGCTCCGCCAGCCCAAGCTCCCGCTCCCGCTGCTGCCCCTGCGCAGGCTGCTGAGGCCGAGCGACCTCAAGAAGGAAACAACGCCACGACTGCAGCACCGGCTACAGATGCCGCACCCGTACAACAGCAGCGGACCGGGTTCCTGCGGGAGATGGAGAACCTCCTCCTGCCCTTCATCTACTCGCTCATCCCTACTTGGCAACCTCAAGCAGCTCAGCCCATGCCCATGCCTGGTGCTCACCCACACCAGGACTAAGCAGGAGTACAGCCTTCGACTCGAAGGGACTGATAAGCGCTGATCATCACTACCTTCCGTCCTCTTCGTGAACGACGGCACAGCCCACCATGCAAATAGTACCATGTGATATATGGGACGTGGCCGACTCTGAGCTCGTGTTCTGTTCTCGACTTCGTTCCCTCTCCTTCCTGCCCCGTTCTCTCGTGTTCTTTGCTCTTGTACACATCCTCACATGTTTTGGTCTATCCTGTACTCTTCTTGTATTGTTGCCTCATATACACTTACGGCCAACCACCTCGTTGTGACTGACAGTCCCCATGACCAAAGGCTGCAGCCTGACCTAGATGGTCAAACTCTGCAGCAGGAAGCTCAGCTCGTTCTCTGCGGCTGAGCAAGAGAGACCGCTGAGGCAGCGCTGACACAAAGCGGCTTTATGGGGTTTCTTGAGCTCCTCCACGGTCAGTTCGCCCTTTTTCTTGTATTGGGCTTGTTGGGGATACGCCACGGTATGGCATCGCTTGCACTTCTGCGCAGGGATTGAGGAAGTTTGTGCCACCTACACTGGCGGTTCTCTGAGTAATGAATACCTGATAGCTCCGGCAGTAAGCGTGTGCACTGGACCACGTCGTGCGGCAGTTGGTGCACACGAACTTGGCGAACAGGGGTCCTCGCTTCTCCTTATGTCTCCACAGGCCATGCCTTCCGGTCCTAAGACCGCAATCAGCGCAGCAGACCTGCGGGCTGTTGCTACGAATGGTGTTGTTGTTTGCCTGCATTGTTCGGTTGTTACTGAATAAGCTCAGAGACCAGGCGTCAGGCTTTATGGCTTACCTTCTTCACATCCTGCCTTCTGTAACAGAGGCACTATGTGCCGCGTGGGCACAAAATGCCCCAGCTGGCTTCCTCACATTCCGATAATACTTACGATGCCTTCCTACGGAGAAATCTGTTTTCTTCCAATTTTCAAGTGCTGCAATTTGAACGCGTTACCGTAGGACCAGGAACGAGCGAGACAGCAACACACGACATCACACTCCAGCAGCCACCGCGTTTCTTTGGTCTTTTTGGCTTGAAGAGAGGCCCTCTCTTGGAACCTTTCTCCTCCCCAGTCCCTGGGCACAGGAAGGTCAACCTTTAAAGGCAGCTCGTGCTGGGCCCGGCTTTGCCGAACGAAGGGAAGAGATGTGGCTGCTCCTCCCGCTCCAGTCCACCCTTTTGTGGGCGACACTGGAGGAAAATGAGTACTTTGTGCTGCAGGAGCACAAGGCGGCGCGTACCATGCTCCAAGGCGTCATGAACTCATTCAGAACGACCCTGGGCGGTGAGAAGAATCCATACTCCTTCCGCATCATCCTCAAATCGCGGGGAGGCAACGGGACATCCTGGACCGAATCGCTCATGGATGGCCAACAACAGCAGCAACAGCAACACCAATCGCCTGGCCAGCGGCCTCGTGGGAGCTCGCGGTCAGGATCAAGATCGTTGGACACGAGCGGCGAGGTACTCCTCCACCACCAGCCTCCACTGCGTCCATTGGCGGCGGCCGTGGCGGCCGTGAGCGATGAAGAAGCCGAGATACGAGAACATTGGCACTACTTGAAGGAGCATCTGTTGCCAGCCCTACATCAATTCGATCAGAACCTGCGATCGGAAGAGGCCGAGCTGCGTCGATTTCTGCAGACCAAGCTGGCCGGCCTGGCTCTACGCGAACGCGAGAAGCAGAGGAAGGAGAAGGAGGACCTCATACTCCAGGCCAACGGCATCTCCCTTGGTGATGCCGAGGGCCTCCCGCGCCACAAGCGCTTTCGTGACCTTCACCGCGCGAGCAAGGTGCTCAAAGCTTCCAAGCAGGCCCCCTGGCTGCACTACTTCCCTGATCTCGCCCGCGCCGAGGAGCTCACCCTCAGTACCAACCACCCAAACTTCTTTTATTTTATTATTTTATTTATTGTCCTATTTTTCTTTCGTTATTTATTGCCATTAGAGCAAGTAATTATTTCAAATTTCCAATTAATTCCTAAAATTGAAACAGGCCATTGAATTTGAATCTCTTATTTTTATTACAATATATTTTATATTTTATATTTTATATTTTTCAATTTGTCCAGTTCCTTGTGACTGAATACCTTTTTCCTGCGTGTATGTATGTAGCGTTCCGATGCATCCTGATGCGCAAGTCGGAGCGACGAGGGCGCATGTTCGTAACGGGGCGGCACGTGTGCTTCTATGGCCGTAGTGCCAAGCTGGTGCTTCCGTGGGCCGAAGTCTCCTCAGTTGCCCGCACCGTCGCGGCTCATGGTGGAGGACCTGCCATCTACTTTGCTACCTTCTCGGGGGATGAGGTACCGTCCACTAGAGTTCTCTTGCACAGGAAACAGCGTCTCACGATGGTCACATCACAGTTCGTATTCTGTGGGTTCCACGACAGAGATTTCGCGCTACAGATGATGCGGGAAATATGGCGGATGACACTGGACAACTTGAACTGCAAACTCACGGCCGACTTTGATATTGAGGGAACGACTTTCAACACCTCGGCCTCAAGGTCGGCGTTGCCATCACCTTCTATCCCAGTCGGACCATCGCCTCGATTCTCTAAGCCAGTTTCGCCGCGTTTCTCTTCGCCACCATCGCCTCTGATCACTGTCGCCATGACCCTTACCTCACAGTCACGATCACTAACCAAGGAAATGCTTCAAGGCAAGATTGAGCGCGACCTTCATCGCAAGTTGTTCCGCCTCTCCACAGATGAGATTCTAATCAACTGTACGATTGTTGACAAATTGAAACAAGTTATTCATGTTAATAACACCGACGTGTCACAGGTTATCAGGCGACATTGTGGATGACTTCCTTCTACCATCAGGGAACTCTATCCATATCACCTAACTTCGCATGTTTCCATTCAGTATACCAAGACGAGGTACGTGCGTCATTTCTCAAACAATGTTAGAATTTTCACTCAAGTTGCTGCTCTCTGCAAAGTCCTTCACGGTAGTCATCAACTTTCGAGATGTTGTGGATGTAAGCATTGTTGATGGTCGACTCATCCAGATACGAACTTTAAAAAACAAGGTATTGACTCACCTTCTATCTTATCAAGACCTATTTGCTGATCATTTTCCCTCAATGACAGTTCTCGCTGTCCTTCCTGGCGAGGAGGAAGCACGCGTACGAATTACTGCACTCGACCTGGGCCAGTAATCGATGGCTTGTTTCACAAGAACCCCTGCCCCAACCTCCCCCTCCTCCGCCGTTTGCAAATAAGTAACCCTTCCCGAAGCTGTGAATGCCTCGGTTCCTTCTTCTCATTTTTATGATCCTATACAGTTTTGTGGGTCCGGATGCATCCATGCTGAACAATCCAGAACAGTTTCGAGCAGATTACAAGGACCATATGAAGAAACAAAAGGAGTTGTGGGATCAGTACATAAACAAGAATGGTGCCTATTATAAACACTTATTCCATGTTGTCAGTTGTTCTGACGTCTTCTTCGCAGGCTGGGGTGGGGAGATGATCATGACAAATCACCTTGCTGAGCTGGTACACGGTGGTATTCCTGACGAGTACAGAGGCAATTCCATCTTATCCCTGGGCTGATTGATTCGAGTTGTTTTTTGACTGGCTTTCGTTTCTAGGCATGCTTTGGCAGCGGTTCCTCGGCTCTATCTACAGCTTCAATTGCAAGCGTGGTGAATACCAAAACATTCTACGTTACCACCACGGGCAACAGTCCTTAGCAACTTCTGAGATTGCTCGCGTACCTAGACCACCTCTTTGTTGGTGGTTGCAAGTTCTTACGACTGCCCACAGGATGTACATCGATCCTTTCCTGAGCATCCCTATTTTCAAAGCAAGAATGGAAGAGAAGCTCTCCAACGAGTGCTTTCTGCCTACTCATGGCGGAACCAGAGCATAGGCTATTGCCAGTCTATGGTACACAAATCTATTGAACTAAGTGTATTGTGTGTTTGTGAATGCATGCTAATGGCTGTATATAGAACATTATATGTGCTTTGCTCCTTTTGTATATGAGTGAAGAGGAAGCATTCTGGGTGCTACGTATGATGTGTGAAGAGTACATGCCCGGCTACTGGACACCAGGTACATAATGGTGTTATGAGTGCACTCTCCGAAAACATTAATTATTTCGCCACGTGCTGTTTTCAGATATGATCGGATCCATAACGGATCAACGAGTGTTTGAGGACCTGGTAGAAGAGTATCTACCTGAAATAGATGATCATCTCTCTTCGATCGACCTTCCACTGGCCCTTGTCAGCTTCCCCTGGTTTGTATGTGTATTTATAGGTTATATCCCTATGGAGGTAAGTGCAAGCAGTGTCTTCGGTCGAGTTGGCCCACTCGTACTCAACCCTTTACCTCGCAGGTTGGCTTGAGAATATTGGATATTCTCTTCTTCGAGGGATACCAAAGCGTATTTCTGTTCAAGGTCGCGCTAGCAATATTGAAGTTACATCAGAACGAGGTTCTGGATCAGGTTGATGGCCTGCATGTCTGTGGTGTGCTTAAGCGACCATCAGTAGAATGTAACTTACTGCTTGAGGTACGCTGCATCCACAGCACCTCATCTCCTCTTTTAACCTCTTCTCCCAAAGACTGCATGCAACGATTTCAGTAGCGTCACCCGAGAGAAGGTGGAAGAAATTCGCGACCACCATCGAGCGATTATCTTGAAGGAAATGGAAGAGAACAAAGCTAAGGAGCAGGCGCATTTGTCTCACAGTCGGAGCTTGTCTCCGCCTATGCAACAAAGACGATTAAGGTATCACCGATTTGGGCGGCGCTCTGCGCTTGTGGGCTTCTCTGACGTTCTTACCCAGTGAGCCGGTGGCGAACAGACTTGCTTCTACGCTTCGTACGGGTCTGTCGGCATCTACGCCAGAACTCAGTAGAAGCATCGGGAGACAAACCTCGCCTAAGCGGGAAATCACACTCGCTGACATCATTTCACCGCCACCATCTGAATCGCCATTGGCCGAAGCGGTTGAAGAAGAGCAAGCTGCGCGTGCTCGTGCGTACTCTTCGCCTTATAGTAGCTCTTTGCGCTGGAGTTCCAGTACTCTACAGACTTTCTCGGTTCATCGTACTATCGCTGACATTCGCACTTGCAGGTTCGGTCAAGACGAATGAGTCAGTGTCTCCTTCCTCTTCGCCCCAGTCATCGCCATCAGCGTCACCCCTCGCTAGTTCTCCATCGTCTACTTCGCCCATATTCCAATTGGAAAGCGACAAGCCTGCCAGGCCTCAACTTAGGAACACTGTACCCAAATTGTCTTTGGCCAAGTTAACCCGCAAGAGCAGTGATGAAGAGTTGGATCTGGAGGAGGATGATGCAACGCTCAACAAGAAGCAGCCTGTGCTGCATCACCCCAAGGATAATGCATTGTCCCCCAAGGAGTCGCCACCGTCGATTACAGTTGACAAGCCAGGTTCGACGGATACGAACTCGTTGTCTCTAGAACAGGTATCTAGCTATCCTGTTTTCTCTAGCTTATCTGTTTCCTAAGCTTTCATTGTCCTGCAGATATTGGAGCAACAGGTCGAATTACCCATTTCTGCTCCGGCAGCCCAAGGAGTGTTAAGGAAGAGGTAAACAGTTGCTACCATTCAGCTAGCCTCTCCAAAGTACTGACTCTCTTGCAGGAGTATTTCAACGCCAGAGCCGGAGAAGGAACAGGGTCCTTGGAAGCAATTGATGAAGTCTCGGCTTGGCCAGGTCAGCGGTTCCGAAGAGAGCCGTGCTGATAAAACGGCCGATAGCGATAAGAGTAATCTCAAGCCACCATCAAGAGGTCTTCGGGAAAGCGAGCACAAGGGAGAAGAGGATCAGCACACAAACCCTGGTGAACCGGTCCTCGGCACACGTAGCAGGGCGAGTTCTACGAGTAACGCTTTGTCTCCTGTTAGACGGCAACCCTCCAACTCACAGCGTATTCTCGATGTCCTTGCCATTGCACAGCAAGTGGGCTCAAAAGCCATTGTCGGTACGCACTCTTGTTACTTGACTCGTCGTTTGGATGCTTGCTCACTCCATTCGTGATGTACGAACAGATGACAGGCCGCGGGCGGTGGACATGGTACGCCAATTACGTATTCAAGAAATCAATCAGCTCAAGGGTTCCATGAAGCGGATACACGGAACAAGAGTAGGGCCTCTACGTAAGATGGCCACTATGGACGCAGGCCAACTGGCCCAGCTCAAGGCCGAACGGACGGCGAGGGCGAGCGCAGCCCGTAACAGAGGCCGCATTTCGCCACCTTCGCTCTCTCGAAGTGAGACGACTGCCTTGGCGGCTTGCGATACGCAACCGGAGGACAAACAACGAGCGCAAGGTGGAGATAAGGCTGCAGCGAAGCCTGTTGAGGGACCAGTGGAAGAGAACAAAGTGGTGCTGGCCGACGAGGGCGTCAAGGGAAAGGTGGAGGACGGCGAAGGCGACAGCGACGAGGTCGAGGAGGAACTCGAAGGCGTGCCTGATGAGGACAAGCAGGAGGACGACGTCAGTACGAACCTGCAATACGTCCAGAACTTCATCTTGCGCAGCCGCAAGGACAGCGAACTGCGCTTCTCCCTAACCAAGAGACTCAGAGGGTACGCCCATCAGCCCTGGAATCTTCACTTTATTTTAGTATTGACTGAGCATTCGGACCAGATCGGGGGAAACCGAGCCGGGCGGCCGGTCGGCACTCTCCCGTGGCACCTCATTCCTCCTCGTCCAAGACGATGAGGAGCACCGAGCCAAGGAAGAACAGGACGAGAAGGCCAGCGAGGAATCCAGTGACGACGAAGAAGAGGACGAGGAGACGAGCGACAACGAATCCAGTGAGGACGACGTAAAATAAGGGAAAGGGAACACGGTATCTCCACAGACACGCCAACTGTTCTACACAACCTCACCTTTTGTAATAGTAGCCTACGTTAGAGACCACCGCACCGCGGTCCACGAGATAAATACCCGATCGAGCACCAAGCAACCTTTCAGCCTTTTTCATACCAATTTACGGTATTTTGTACATTTCCTTATATAGGTCACCTGTGCGCGTAAGAAACGGGAATTCAAGTAAAACAATATGCATTCCCAACTGATCACACCTTTCGACCAGTTGTAGTGCCTTCCCGTCTCTGTGTTGTGTTGGTGTAGTCCGTGGCAACCCCCCCATTCGAACCCGGTCTCGACTACAGCTCGACCCCCACCCTTCCCCCACACAGGAGGAGTGGGTTCCCGCGGGGAGGACCTAAGTCACTCCTTTCGCCACTCTGGCTTCCAGCAGCACTCAAGGCACAGACACCCCAACAACCTCTGTCTCTCACCATCGGTCCCCTTTCATCGACCTTCTCTCCCTCTAAATAGCATAGTACTGTTCTTTCTATTCTCCACACATCACACGCTCTTCTCGGTTCTTCTTTCCGGTTCTTCTTCTGTGTTTGTCCTTCATCATCCCTTGTGATACCGACCAAGCCCCGTTTTATCACTCGAAACAAAAGAAAAAGAAGAAGGAGGAGCTGCGTCGGGGATGGGGACGGCAGGCGGCGGCGGCGTGCCTCTCTTGGTGCGACTGGCGCTGGTAGCCGGCCTCTGTCTCTTCTTGGGGGTCCTTTTCCTCCATCACTCCGACCAAGCACCGGTCGTGCCCTTCCATCTGGGTACCTCTCGCCCTAACAATACTGATGTGCGTTCATCATCTAATATTTCTTTTTTTGATTTATTTGTTGGAGCATGTGCAGGCAACCTGATGGGGATGAGGAGCTCCGGGACAGTACTGCGGGTACGGGCAGAGCTGCATGCAGAGCCTGCCGATACCCGAGAGGACCAGGAGGACGAAGATGGAAACTCCTATGCACTTTCGTCGTCTTCTTCGTCTTCTTCTCCGAGAACAGGAACGGAGCAACAGGAAGGCGGAGATGAAGGAGACGACCGCCACCAGCAACAGGCGATGAAGCTGGTGGCCGGCCCTGAAGATGAGGACGGTAGCCGAGGTGCAGGCGAGGGTGCTCGCACGTCGAAGCCTGCCAGACCCATGATCAACTGGGAGCGACTGCTCTCGCGTTCCGTGGAGCCGAGCTACTTCCACTTCACCTTCAAGCAGCCCGTGCCCGATGACGTGCGCCGGGTGTTTCTCTTCGCCGTAACATGCCTTCCTTCCCCTTCCATGTCCGCGGCTATATCTAACTCCTATGTGGTGATGATGATGATAATGATGACTGCAGGGCCGAGTGGTGTCGGCGTATTTTAAGGACATGCGGGTGCCCGTGCAGGTGTTGATCGAGTGGACACCGCTTGGGCTGGAGGTGCTCGCGCACGCTGGACCCACGGCCTTCTACAAGGTTGTGTCGCAGCAGCACAGCGTCGTGTGGCTCCCCAAAGCTCTTATGAACCAACGAGTCCAGTTTCCGCCACCGTACGAACTCCATCACCATCTTTACCTATGAACACGTGACTCACATCAGTGTTCAGGGACATTGGTCAGCCAGATATGGTTCTTACTGTCAACTCCCTTGGGGCTTGGCATTTGGGCCTGAGCGGCATGGTTCCTCGCGGCGAATATGATCTAGT
Organism: Acanthamoeba royreba; assembly: GCA_000826365.1. Lineage (NCBI taxonomy): Eukaryota > Discosea > Longamoebia > Acanthamoebidae > Acanthamoeba > Acanthamoeba royreba. Next base: position 8,619 of record CDEZ01022176.1, on the reverse strand, counting down.
GCGTCTCGCCTGCCGTATCCACTTGCTGCGTTGCGTGCTTGCCCTAATGCATCATGTTTACGGTCTTCCAGCTTACTGTGATCATTCACGAGCTGCAACACGGGCTGGGCTTTCTCTCCATGATTGGGCAGGGCGATACCCTGAACGGAATCGAAAATTTTGCTGATGGAGAGCAAGGCGAGGCGTTCATCTTTGATCGCTTCGTGCACGTTGTTGAACAAGGCCACATCTTCTCCGCCAACTTCGACCCATTGTCTATCAACAACACTATCGGCCTTGTGTGGGACTCGCCATCCTTTACCAAAGAAACCAGGCCTAAGCTGTACGTTCTCTACTGTGTGCGCACTGTTCCTTACCTTGTTGCTAACAAACCTTTCCCCAGGTATGTGCCCGAAAAGTTCGATGGTACAAGCAGCATATCGCATCTTGACGAAGCGGCCTATCCACCAGGCGGCCCATCATCTCTGATGACCCCAGTATTGGGTCGGCAAGAGGCCATTCATGATGTATGTATCTAGTTTGGCAGTGCTCTCTGTGCGTGCGGGAAACTGATGTTTCCTTCTTTTCCAGCTCGGCGGGTTGGTGATCAAAATGTACGAAGACATGGGCTGGAATATGCGCGACTGCACGAGCTATCGTTCGTGCGGCACTTGCGTGTCCAACTTGTGTCGATGGTGCTACGATGCAGTTACAGGAGGTGAGTTCTGAAAGAAAGGTCACCAGGTGTGATTGTTCTTACTTATTCGATGTTCTCTCGACAGAGGGTGAATGCGGCGATCCGACAGCTCACCCTTTCTTCAACGCTGAGTGTCGTCGACCAAACAACACGGATGTACTTAACGATTTCTGCAAACTGGCAGGTAACGAGGAAGACTTAGCCGAGATGGGTCATCCCATCCAGCGACCATCTGAATCCACGCCTAAAACAAACACCGATCCTTCGCTCCGACCAAGCCTCGCGAGCGAGGATTGCTCTGCTAACGGCCGAGGGTTCGACGTTGTCGTGGCCAAAGCCGCCAACGAGTGCTGGGACTTGGTCGGCTGCTTCGCCGAACCTGCTCCCACGCTGTTCAGCCCGATGGGTCTGGCACTCGCCTTACTAGGCGTAGCATTACTGATTATTTATTTTTAAATTGTATCATATTCCTTGAAAATAATACTCTGTACCTAAAATAGTATGTTCCAGAAATGGTAAGTAACAAATTTGGATAAATATGAAACGACGATTTCAAATATTTCCGATCTTGATTCTTCTCGTGCAGGGCAGGCCACAGCTCTCTCCTCGACATGACTACCCCCACCAACCAGGAGGCCAGTGCCGAGGTGCGACCACTGACCACTTCACTCGACTGGGACAAGGAGAAGCCACCACCACAGTATATACCTCGGTACTCAACATCCCTTGTTGTGCCAACAAGTGCGCAGTGACACTTATTGTGTACCCCAGGAGCACCATCGCGACGGTGGTGGTTTGCTATCAGGCGATATCCATCTCGCTCGTACTGCTCAATAAGGTTGTGCTTAACTCCCGTAGCCTACCCTTCCCTATCTTCGTCACTTGGACGCAGCTGGTGACCAGCGTATTTTGCATATGGGTGCTTTCGGCGCTCAAAGCGAGGTACTATCCAGAGAGCGCATGTGAAGATTCTTCAGTCGTACACTCACTCATGTACGTAGGATGCCTTTGCTCCTACGACCACTGCCAGACATTCAACTTGAGTTCGAGTGGGCCAAGGCCAAGCAGATCTTCCCGCTCACTGTTATCTTTGTGTTGATGGTCGCCTTCAACAACCTCTGCCTTCAGTTCGTGCAGGTTTCCTTCTATCAGGTAATGCATTATGCTTGTCTGTCGTGAACCCACTTGCCTAACTGAGAGCCCATCAGGTAGCACGAGCATCTACTATCTTCTTCTCCATCATCTTTACTTACCTTCTTCTTCACACACCTACCTCTTGGCAAGTACGTGCATCTCCAGCCTTTAATGAACCGAATTGCCCAGAAAGTGATACCTTCTGCATCAGGCCTGCCAAGCGTGCCTTGTGGTCATGCTTGGGTTCGCTTTCGGGAGTTTGGGAGAGGCTCAGTTTTCGGCAACCGGCATGGCCTACGGTGTACTATCAAGCGTCTTCATCGCCCTCTACGGTATTGTGGTCAAGCGAGTTTCGCCTGTAGTAGACAACAACACCTGGTCATGATCGCGCGTGCCTTTCGTTATTATGTAAGAATTGGCGCCTGATGTCCTCTTTCAAACAGGAGGCTCATGGCGTACAACTCAGAGATGTCTGCCCTGGCAATGGTGCCCCTGATAGTGATCTCAGGTACAGAATTGATTGTTTACATGCCGCCAGTAAAGCTGCTCACTCTTTTCTAAGGAGAGGCAGCCATGCTGCCTGAAGCCTTGCCCACAATGGACGTGGATACATTTTGGGCGCTGCTACTGTCAGGGCTATTTGGGTTCATGATCAACATTGCTATCTTCTTGCAGATCAAGTACACAAGGTGGGTAAGATAGTGGCTACTTCACCAACAGGCGACTAACGAGGAATCGCATCAGTCCATTGACGAACAATGTAAGTGGAACGGTCAAGGGTGGTGTACAGCTGATCGTGTCTGCAATTGTGTTCGGTACGGCCTCGTGTAACACTAAACACTGGTAGTCGTGTCACTTACAATCCTCAACATGGAAGGCGATGAGGTGTCTCTGATGAACGGCATCGGCACGCTGTTGGTGGTTGTCGGCTCTGCCTATTATTCACACATTCGATACGTGGAGATGACCCAAGCCGACAAAGAGCGCGAGCCAAAGAAGTGGATGTGAGGGGGTCGAGAGATCCCAACGCAAGAAGCTCATCATTAAGGCCCTCCGTGTGCACAACATTCCCGTCCCAATGGCCCATCGCTTGTGCGGGTTTTTCCACAACATTTCCTTCGTGTCTGCCGTTATTTTCCCTCCGCCAAGTATGTAAAGCAGCGGACTTGCTGGTGGGTGTGTGTTGTGCACAAGTATGCAGGGCGTGACCACCTCCTCCCTATCGACGCCTCTCTCCTACCTCGGTGTTGCTGCTCTCTCGGCGGGCGCTGCAGTGGCCGGCTACAAGTTCCTATGCGAGCGGTCAGTGTGTTGCGGATCGAAGACGACGGCAGCGGCTGCGGCACCGACGGCTGCCCCACCGGCCTGCGTCCCGGACGATTCTACGAATGCCGATGAGATTGAGGATGCATTCAAGGTCGTGCAGGACCACATCTGCCAGTTCTTGGTCGAGGAAAGCGGGCAGCAGTTCCTCGAGGACAGCTGGAACTACCACAAGGGCTCTGGCGGCGGTCGGTCGCGCGTGTGGGAAGCGACCGAAGATGGCGATACCTCCCTTCTGGAGAAGGGCGGTGTCAACTTCTCGGGCATCCACGGCAATTCGATGCCCGACAGCGCTGCCACCCAATTCAAGATCCCCACGAACACTCCCTACCGCGCCACGGGTGTGAGCCTTGTCATCCATCCGCGCTCGCCGCACGTCCCCACGATTCACGCCAACATCCGCTACTTTGAATGCGGGCCTCGCTGGTGGTTCGGTGGCGGCGTCGATGTGACGCCCTACTACGTCAACCGAGATCGTGTGATTGAGTTTCATCAGAAGCTGCGCACTCTGTGCGAGGAGTGGGGCTACAGCTACGACCTCTTCAAGCGGCAGTGCGATGAGTACTTCGTCAACCGCCATCGTGGCACCGAGGCGCGCGGCGTCGGTGGTCTCTTCTTCGATCACCTCACGACGTCGGAGGCGCTGCCCAAGAGCAAGAAGGAGATATGCAGCTTCCTGGTGGCGCTCGGCATGCTCTTCCCCGACCTCTATGCGCCGTTCATCCACGAGGGCCGCGACAAGGAGGTGACCAAGGTGCAGAGGGACTTCCAGCTCTTCCGCCGTTCGCGCTATGTTGAGTTCAATCTGCTGCATGATCGCGGTACCAAGTTCGGGCTTCAGTCAGAAGGACGCGTGGAATCCATCCTCATGTCGATGCCACCACTTGCCCGATGGAAGTACAACTGGAGACCCGCCGAGGGCACGCCCGAGGCCGAACTCTACGATATCCTGGTTCCGAAGGATTGGGCCTCGATGCAGGTGTCCTCCTCTTCATCATGAGGCGAGTGACGGCGATCCGTACAGCTGCCGCCTATTTAACACTCCTATTTATTTACTACCAACGAGGAAGGAAGTAAAGAATAGTCATATTCACAATGGCTACACGTGTACGACAGTACCTGCAAAGGAGTCGATAGTATCACTCCTCCCTCTTCTTGTCCCAATTCACAAATTCATCGAAGAGCACTGGCCCTATATGATGAGCGAAGAGTGAGTGCACTCGTTGATGATAAGGTTGATTGAGGATCACGTACAAGCGCTGTTCTCATCATAATTACTCATATCCGCCGCAATCGAGTCAGAGAAATCCAAAAAGGTGGTCCACTGGTCCTTGTTGATGACCTTGTAGGACTTTTGCTGTACAAACACGTGTGAATGCAGGTCCACATCAGTTGATACCACTTTCCCCATCAAACATGGAGGATAAGCGTACTTGCGTGATGAATTGAGCAAAGTGGGTAGCATGCGGTCTACCGCTAAGAAGCAGTGCAATTAGCCCTGATGCAGTCTCTACATCTGGGTACGGTCACCAGTGTAAGAACGTAGAAAGGAGATGCAACAATCAAGACGGGGTACATACCGAGGGTCTTCTGCTCTGGCGAATCTTTGGCGAAGGAGAAGCTCCACTGGTAGATCTCACGCAGTGTGACAGGGTTCTTGAGCTCAGCGCGCAGAGCATCCATCTTGCTCTGGAGCTTCTCGATAGAGTCAACCCTGCACAGGTGCCGTGAGCACAGAGAATGCACTGTGGAGGGTTGCGAGTAACGTACTGCATCTCCTCAAACCTCATGAACTCTTCCTCTGTGAAGTAGCCCATACGCGCTGCTTCTAAGTGCCAGGCTATGACCAGCAGCACCACCTAGGAGGGACGACGCGAGGTGACATGAAGCGACAACGTCTCACAAAAGAGCTTGAGTAGAAAATCTAAGACGTACATCCTCGGGTTCAACGCCAAGATCCTTACAAAATCGCTCAATGCCATTAGGACCTACGCAATCTTCCTCTACATCTGTATCAATCAGGAAATGATAAAATAATGATTTATGTTTGTGAGTAGTGTGGAGAAGGGACATCACGAACCCTTGTAGTGTAGATACAATTGCCGAAGCCGCTTCTTGGAGAATCGTGGGCTCTTTTCGAATGGAAACAAGATCAGCATGAAAAGGCTTCTGATGCATCGCACCCATGCCTCAAGCAGTGCGACAAACCTGGGTGCGCCGCTTTTTGTTAGCAGCTCCATCCTTCTTCGTCTTCCGCGACGAGGCGTTTGTCGTTTCTGGCTCGGTGCCTTCAGTCTCGGTGTCCTTGGCCTGCTTCCTCTTTGGCATCTTCTACTTCACGCTGCTTCTCGTTGGGTTGTCGCAGGCTTCGTTCTTGAGATTGAAAAATTTCCCTTCTGCGCACAAAACCACCTTCCCTCAAAATTTAAAGAATGAGAGTAGTTTTGGCGGGAAAGCATCGACCGCAGCAGGCTTGCTCTTGCTCTTATTTGTACGGTACGGAGGCCAGAAGAAGCACGCTGTACGTGTACGTAGAGCCTCAGGATGAAGAAGACCAAGTATTCCTGCTACAAACCTTCCCCAAAGAACAGTCCACGCTAGCCCATCGGCCTAGGTACCGTACCGCCATGTGTGTTTGGGTGGCAGCTTGGCAGCTGTGCGTGGCTTAACCAGAAAGAGTAGGAAGGAAGGCTCAGCCATCAGTCCAGATGAAGGGCACCCCGGCGCCCTCGCCGTCTATGTCCTTGGGCGAGGTCTTTGCCAAGCGACCCAAGGCTATAGCTCGCATGAGCTACACGGGACAGGAGAAGTGTACAGGCTGTCGCAGTTCGCATGAGGTACAGCTGTCTGTTCGCCGGTGGCGGAACACGCCCGAGTAGCAACTTACCTAGGTGTACTACACGACTACGCTTGTGACAGACTATCACGAAACTCGAACAAGAGATGAAGTCCAAGGACAACTCTGTGCGTTTCCTGCAAAACCGTGTCTCTGAGCTCAGAAAGGAGCTTGAGATGGGTATGCTTGCGCTACGTGCTCCTCTCCCGTAGTGCAGCTTTTCTCACCTTCCGCGAGCTCAGCAAAGAGAAGGCACAGGGATGTAAATAACGACATCATTCGAGCTAACGTCAGACTCCAGAACAGATAAGTCGTCTCTTTTCTCGTTCCCTCTGAGGTCATCGAGTGCTAAACCATAAAACACTATCTATGAAACACAAGCAAAGCTGAAAGGACTCATCCAAGAGCGGAACGATCTTCTACGTAAGGCCTCGAAACGCGAGAAGGAGGTTATCTCTTTGAAGGTGAGCGACTCACTCATTTCCTCCTGGGGTTTACGAGCATCTGAACAACAGCCTTCCAGGCGGAGAACGAGACAATCAAGAAGTGTACGACTGAGGTTCTAGAGACCCTCGACCGCCGTCTTACGCTGCAGCAGCTCGATCCACTTCAATCAAAAAGGAGATTGCCCACTGGCTCTTCTCCTTTGTTGCTAGATATCAACGCACGGTACAGCTTTACGACGCATAGTTGGCTCTGGTTCACTCTGCTGATCACCCCGTAGTTCCTCCATCTTCAGCCCTGTACCCTTCACTCCCGCAGATCTGCTTGAATCAGGGAAGGGCGATGGTGCCTCGCGTAAGTCTCTGCTCTCCCGCCTCCAGCAAGCAGTACGGCAATCGCCTGCCCTCGCGGATCGGTCTTTCTCTCTTGTTGGGCCGAAGGCTCCTTCTCCCATAGCTACCGTGGAAGAGGACTTGAATCAGCAAGACGAAGACGATCCCTTTTTACATTGGCAACAAGCTTGGGACGGCTACTTCACCGAAGAGAGTGACGACGAGCAAGGATTCCGGCCTTCATCGCGCAAGCGAGGAACGCCAAACAATCGAACCCAAGCCGGAAGAGCGACAAAGCGGCAGAAAAGGACCCCAGGAAACGAGACCAAACGTACTCCCCAGGCTCTGGTACGTCCGCTTCGCAGCGCGAAGGCCAAGATTACCAGCCTGCGCGAGCCGGGACTGGGAACGAAGATCAGAGCGGGTTACCCCGGTACGTTCGATCTCGATAAGGCAGTGCCCATATGGCAGGACAAGACGCCCACAAGCACGGACGACGAGGCTGAAGCGAGGCTTCGCACCACGCCGGGCAAATCTGCAGGCACGCCCAAGGGACAGGTGCATACACCTACCGCAATTTCGACCCCGCACAAGATGCCACGGAAGAGAAACGCGACTGATGTCGAGGTTGTAGCGGACGATGGTTTCCGCTACTACGCTAAGACCCCCGCCTCAGTCAAGAGTTCGGTGTTCCTCGCTTTGTTCTTTGTTGCACGACGACTAACCCTAGCGTGCAGGCAAGCGCTTGTTGTCACGTCAGCCACAGGGCCTCTATCAGTAACAAGGTCTGCTCAGGCGAAACGAGGGCACCTGAACGGCACTCCGCACGATTTGCCGGAGTAGAACGGTCCTGAACCTAGTATCGAAGCTCATGCGCACTTTGCGGGAACAACACATTGATGGACCTGGCGGATTGGTTTGTACAGTGATGAGCTCTGTGAGAAGACTATTAAATATACAATGTGCAAATCAGGACGCCGATGGCAACTGCTCTATCTGCTTCAGGAGGAAGGCCTTTTCATCCGCGAACTGCTCGTCCTCTGCATGACCGCAAGCAGCGAACCAAGGTAAGCGGACCAAACATGTAAAAGAACACATCCCCAGTCAGAAGTGGTACCTTTGTCGTTGTGGAAATTGCTGAGGAAGTTGATGAGCTTTTCCTTGTTCTTCGTGAGAATGTCCAGGATAGGCCTGGCCTTATTGGGATTGGCAACAAACACCTTGAAGACGTGGAAGGCCTCAAATTGAATGTTCTTGCTCTTGTCTCTCAGGAGATTCATCATCAGCTTGAGGTTCTGTTGGTCGCTGATGTACTTCGTCATCACGTTGAAGTTAGCCCTGTCCAACAGCAGCTCGCCAAGCAACTACATGACAAGCGCAGTTTAAGAGCAGAGACCCACAAAGCAAACGATCAGGGACGAGCTAGGAACCTTGAGCGACTGCCTCCTTGTCACGTAGTTCTTCGAGTGAAGCAGCTTCGTGTACTCCTCAAAGATGCTATCGTAGTTCTTCTCCAAAAACTCGGCGCACAGCGCTTTGTGCTTCGTGAGCAGGTCCTGGTAATAGATCACACACATTTCGCCCCCTTCAGTGAGGCCTCGATAATTGACGAAACTAAGGGACAAATGGAAGTACCTTGAACGTGGCAAATGCGTCCGAGGCCACATCAAATCCGGCATTCTCTACGAAAGCGAAGAATTTAGGGAAATGTTCACAGTGGAGGATGAGTCGGGCCAGGCTTTCGTGTTCAATGCACTGTCGCAGCAACTGACCGCACACAAGCGCGGCATCCGCATTTTCGTAGCCGAGGACGAGGGTATCAAGGAGCTTGCTGTTCTTCTCGAGAAAATCCACAGCTGGCTTCCTATCTCCCG
>CDEZ01022174.1:0-11489 GCA_000826365.1 Acanthamoeba royreba | reverse complement strand
AACGTGCCTCGTTGCGTTGTGTCGTTCGGGCGCAGAAAGTTATCTACATGCACAGAATGATAACAGCGTGCAGCGGAGGGAGATGGAAGGAAGTCAGAAGTCTTTGAAGATAAACTTGAAAGGGTCGACGCTGACCGGCTGGTCCTCGACCTCCTCGTAGGTCTCGAAGTTGGAGGCATCGCCTTCGTTCTTGGCTCGGACAACGATCGGCGCCCGCAGTTTGCATTCAAGAAGCTGCTGCCAGTCGATGGCCTGAAAGTAGGGATGGTTCTTAACGTCCTCAGCCCCACCTTTGAGATTACCCAACCGTTGGGTACGATCAGCGGCAAGGAGCTTTCGCACGAGGTCCTTGGCGTCAGGATCGAAGTGACTAGGGAAATGGATGCGCCCTGCAAGGATCTTCTCGTAGACCCCGAAAGGGTTGTCGTCGAAGAAGGGCGGATACCCAGCCAACATCTCGAATAGCAGTACCCCGAGTGCCCACCAGTCCACGGCCTTGCCATGGCCTTTGCTTTGGATAATTTCCGGGGCCAGATACTCAGGCGTTCCGCAGAGGGTCCATGTTCGGTCTTCAACGTGCTTGGCAAATCCGAAGTCGCATATTTTGAGATAGCCCTGCTTGTCTATTAGCAGGTTCTCCGGTTTGAGGTCGCGATAGAGAATGTTCTTCGCGTGCAGATGTTCGAGCGCTAGCACCACCATCGCCGCGTACATACGCGCTGTGTCATTGGTGAACCGACCTGCTCGCCGCAGGTAACTGAACAGCTCTCCACCGATCACGTAGTCCATCAACATGTACAGGTTGGTTTCGTCTTGCCAAGTCGCATACCTGCTCTCCCGCGTTAGAGGCGATGGAACCTCTCCAATAAAAATAAGAAATAAAAGGGAGAAGAGGGCGTCAGTCGCGTACAGGGTGACGATGAAAGGGTGGTTGAGTTCGAGGAGGATGTTCTTTTCGTTCTTGATGTGGTCTACCTGCTTCAGACGCACGACGTCCATCTTGCGCAGTACTTTGAGGGCGTAGAAGCGGCCCGTTTCCGTGTGCTTGACCAAGTACACCCGCCCAAACGTGCCCGTGCCTTTCCCCCCACACGACCGCCAGTCAGCCACACACACATATGCACAGATGCCCCTCCCTACGACAATTGACTCCACAACACATCGAGCGATCCGCAGCACTCACACTACGCGAGAGAGATGATGAAAAGAAAATAAGAGAAAAATGCAAATGGGATCCCTACGAAATGGGATTGATCTCATCTCTGTCTCATTTGCTGCTACACAAGAGATCCCAAAGAGAGCAGCACGCTTCGAGCAAAAGGGGCGAGAGAGAGAGAGAGAAAGGATTGGGGGGCGTAGCAGTACCAAGAGTGCGCACTTTCTCAAAGTCATCCATGGAGGGATTCTCGTTGAGGCGCACCGACCGAAGCTTCTCGGCGTGGGTGAGAGACTTCTGCAGCACCTTGTGCGACATGTCCTTGGTCTTGCTCCTTCCAAACACCTTGTGCATGGTGATCGTAGTCGTGGGCGGCCGTTCTTCGTGGTATGGTGGTGGTAGCGGTAGTGATGGTGATCAGAGTTGTCAAGGAGGCGAGGAGAGAGGGATGAGGGCTGGGGGTCAACACGCTCGTTGCTGGGGCGGTGTGGGGGCCACCTCGCTCTTTATGTGTCTTTCGCTGCACCCTGCCCGATTCTTTGTTGTGTGGAGGAGGAGGAGGAGGTGGAGGCAGTGGTAGTGGAGGAGGTGGGGCCTTGCGTTCTGCGGTTGCAGCGTAGTTGCCCTGGGATGGCCAGAATGCCCAGAATGTCGACAGGGGACGCGTCGACAAATCCTTTTATGATTTTTGTTTTTCTTTTGTTTTATTTTTTTGTGGCGCGAAGCGACATCCCAAGAAGCAGATTGATCAGTCCTCGCCGCGTACTTGTCGCATGAGCGCTTCATACTCTTCCGCTTCGTCCTCGTCAATCTCCTCTTCGTCTTCTGCTGCTTCTGATGGGGGCAGGTAAGGGAAATCAAACAGCGAGGGTCTAGCTACCGTACCACGAGACAGAGCGGCAGCATCGAGTACTACCTTTTGGCCTTTGCTCTCACGCAGTTCCTTCTCGAAGCGCGCGATATGCTTCTCCTGCCGTCTTTTCTCCTTTTCCTGCTTCTCCTGCAACTTTCGTTCCAGTTGCGGCCTGTACTCTCTGCTCCACACGCCCATCGTAAGCAGGGCAGCGAGCAAACTCTGTAGTCACAACATAGAGTCGTACGTCCAGTACTCCTCTGCTGCTTCATCAACAGCATCAAAAAGTTCATCAGCACCTGCTCCAGTCACAGCAGATACACCTACAGCCTGTTGGGAGACTGAATGAGCATCCCTGATTGTTTTCTTTGCCGTATGTGCACAATCGTACCCGTAGAGAGGAGTAGAACTCCTCCAGAACGAGGCTCATTGATCGGACTAAGTTGGACATATACGTTGTCTCCGATGTAAGGGCGTCGTGAAACGCTTCGAAGTCCTTCATCCATTCGATGGCAAACTGGTGGCTGAGCACATCCACTTTGTTGAAAACGATGATGAATGGTAACTTAAACTTGTAGAGGATGCTGCACGCGTAGAGCATGTTCGACATGAACGTCTGTGGGTTGGCGCAACGCGGCGTGTCAATAACATAAATAACGACAGTGGCGAATGAAGATCCGAGTGATTCGGCGATGATGGCTCCTGATGCCGACCACGTGAACACTTCAATCTGTCCAGGCGTATCGACCAGGACATACCTGTTCGCGCCATGAATAAAGAGGTGAGACCTCATGCCGACAAGTTCGCGCCACAAATCGACATGACCAGTACCTAAGTTGTTCTCGCCGTTTCTCAAGGAGGCCGAGGACTTGATCGAAGCGAGTAGAAAAGAGATTGAGAGAGGTCATAATGCCTCCATTGGGGCCGAGATTGTACTGCTTCATGACCTCCTTGTATTTGACCGTATCCCGGATATCGATGTTGGCGCCGTATGGGATATGTGCCACGGCAGGATCCAAGTTAATCACGTAGGGAGGTTGCTTCTTCGCGTGCAGATGCGCATTCAGGCGCTGCATGAGGGTTGTCTTGCCGCTCCCGGCCATTCCGATCACGATGCACACCACTGGCTTCTTTCCCGTTGAGGGCTGTTGCTCTCCATCCGTACCCACGGAAGGTAGGGTCGCTGTGGGCGCGTCTGCACCCCACACCCCACCGCGCTGTTAGCTCGTAGGTCGTATGCCGCGGGAATTCGCTTGTTCGCGCGCAAACGAGGCCCAGCCAATGGCATCGGGCCGGTGGTGGAGGCAACCACCGCCCCCTTGCTGCCCTATCCCGGCAGGACAGAGGCAAGATCTTCGAAGTGCGCCAGGTGGTCCCTCCTTTCCACCCCCATCCGTTTGCCGGAATGGTTTGCGTATGCACACGTACCGGTACTTGTGGGTTCAACGTCCATGACCAAAAGGCGGCAAGTTGTAGGGATGGACTCCTCCTACAGCCAGCGTCTCACAAAAATCAATTCAATCTCTTCTTTCTTTGTCCGGAACCAAAGAAAAAGGATGGAAACCCCTGAGAAATATTAAAGAAATAAAGAAATGGGAGAGAAAATGGCTTTTGGGTTGGATTGGAATGCGACATGAGGTCAAGAGCTCTTGGGTTCAGCTTCTGGATCGGCTTGTTTCCCCTCCTCTTCATCGCTCTCCTCATCTCCGACATCGGGAAGAGGGAACCGTAGCACGGCGGCGACACCACCCAGTTGTTTCAACTCTGCAAAAGTTCAAAGTAAGGTCATGCGGTTTTGTGCAGCCAAGCAGTTCACGTACGCTCTCCTGAGACGTGCAGAGCGGAACATATCTTAACCTCTCCTCCGTGCTCACGCACCGACTCGACGAGCTGAACGTACTTCTTCCGTGTAGCCACGTTCGAAGCACGAAATAGTTCATCTGTCAGTAAGAGCGACTGCACAGCCAATCTGGAGTCCGCCACCAAAACGTCCTGATCCACACGATACCCAAATAGATCTATCAAGCAGTGCACACACGAAAACCTCAGCAAACGTGGAATACCTTGTAACCATAGAAGGCTCGATCAGGATCAGTGCGCATCATCTCAAAAAATTCTTCGAGGGCTTTCACTTCACCAGCCGCTTTGGTCTCAGCAAGGCGAGGGGCCACCGCTGGATCGGCGAGCACCTAGCCGGCAAAGCGTAATAAGGAATGTGTGGGGAACTCTGGCTCGTGATTAAGAAAACACACGTACCTCTTTCAGGGAATGTTTATGACCCGAGGAGGAATGCGTCAACACAAACTTGCCCTTGTTTTCAATAAGCACTTTGATGTCCCTTTTGATCGCTTCACCTGCAAATCATGTGATAAGTAGATCCCTGCGTTAGGCAGCGGACGGCACACCGACGAATCCGAATGAGGTTGTTACCGTTCATATACTCAAAAAACTGCTCGCGGACGAAGCCGGGGCTAGCGATGATGATACACTTGACGATTTCAAAATTGATATGTCGAAGGATTGCCTGCATTACATTTTCATAGAACTTGGCCAACGCCTGCACAATGAAACATCACATATGTCGCGCAAGCACTCGAAAAGTGAGAAAACGGTCATTTCCCTGTGGGTGTTTCATAGAGGAACCTTCTCGTGGAGGGAAGCCGAGCCCTTACGTTTGCGAGGGATGGTGGATTCGATGCGCTGGCGAACAATAGTCATGCTGCTGGTTATGAGACACACTTGGGCGAGTCCCTCGGCCATGATCACGGCTGCCACATCCGCAGTGCGTGCTGGATTGGTGGCAACCTCTAATCGTTCAAGCGCGATGGCGTCCCACTCAGGCTTCTGTAGTGTGAACTTGCGGTTCATCTCCAAGTCGATCGTGTGGTATGCACCCATCTGATACCCCATTCGTCATTGATCGTAACTCAGCCTCCACACTCGTAGCAAAGCAAGAGAGAGTGGCGTACCTTGACGTGCTGGCTCTCGGAGATGTTGGTGCCCTTCAATCGAAGCACGCCGGCCTCGGCCTCAAAGTCGATGCTCTCCACGTTGATGGTGAGGGTCAGCCGTACGCGCTCGTTCTTCACCGAACCTGTGTTCGAACTCAACTGGATCTTTCTGTGTATTGCGTTCCCCCACCGGCGGCACGTCAGAGGAAAGCTCCTTCTGCACCACCCCCATCACAGAGGGCGTGCGTACCGCAAGGTCGTGGCGCGCACATGGTCACCCACAGCGATGAGGTTGTAGGCGTGCCACATGTCCTCCAACTCCTCCGGCAAGATGGTCACTGTGCCCACCCCATCCTTGTCAATGTCCTTGTGGATGAGCCGCATGGTGTCGTCTCGTCAATGCCTTGTGTTGGGTCCGCCTCGATTCTTGGTCGTCAGCGTAGGTGCCCCAAAGAAACAAACAAATAAATACAAAATCGATTCTGTTCCACATTCTTTTTTTCTCTGAATTTCCTTTCCTGTGCAGAAGGAAACTGGAAAGGGAAAACATAAATATAAAATACATAAAAACAAATAAATAAATAAAGCAGCAGAAAAGGGAGAAGTAGGAGCAGGCCTATTCACCAGCCGTCACATCATCCACCATGGTGCGCCACGACAGGGCCAAGCGGGCCAAGAAGACGATGACCTTCTACAGGCTGAACTACGGCGTGAAGCCGCCCTACCTCGTCCTCCGTAATAGAGACTGCACTCCGTCCGCCGCTCACTCCCGTCCCGTTCAGAAGACTGACACGGCGGTGGTGCTTTTGGGGGGACGCATGCGTGTCGTGTGTGCAGTGGACCCCGAGTTCTTGGTGACGTCGCTGGAGAAGAAGGTGTTTGTGAAGGCGGCGGTGCCGGAGCTGCTAGCTGCCTCGGCGCAGCTGGTGGTGACCCGCTGCGTCACTGCCCGTCTACGTGCCGGCGGGGAGGCACATGCAGGTGCCGCGCTCATGGCCAAGCGCCTCCAGCACGAGGAGTGCCACCACGACCGCGCCATCGACGCGCACGAGTGCATTTACAGCCTCTTGTGTATGTCGCGCCCTCCATTCTCTTTCTTCCGGTGGTCGTGCCCTTCGCTCACCGCAGGCGACATATGAACCAATGATGCACGGGGATGTGTGGTGTGATGGAGGAGCTGCAGTGGCGCAGGAGACCCGAGAGAGGAAGCTCTGTCTCGCCGCGCAGAACTCTGAGTTCAGGAAGAGGATTCGCGCACTGCCCGGTAAGGCTGCCTGCGGACCGACACGTGAATTGGGGATTTGACGAGCGTTATATGTCCTGCAGGAGTGCCGATCATCCACATCTACAACAACATGATCCTGCTCGATCCGCCCTCAACGGCATCTGCCAAGGCAGCTGATAATAAAGCCAAATCACATCGTAGTCTCGGTCAGATTGAGCAGGTGCGAATGGACTCATTCATCCTTCCTGCACCAGGACAATGCGCATACTGACCCAGGTTTCTTTAGCAATTGGTCAACAAGGCCACGTCACAGACTGCTGCTCCGAAGGAAGAGGAACAGAAGGCTATTGTACATTCCCTCTTTGATATGCATCTTTAGCATGCGCAACTTGTTCTGACCGTCGGCACCTTTAGCCGCAGCGTATTCTCAAAACAAGGCGAAGAGCCAAGGGACCCAATCCTCTCGCTATGTTGAAGAAGGGCGCACTGAAGAAAAGGCAGGCCAAGCAGAACAAGACACAAACGACTGGCAACGGTAACGATCAGACTCAAAAGCAGCAGAAATTGTCACAGCAAGCAGCGAAGACAGCTACAAAGGAAGAGGTTCCAGAGCAGAACGAAGGAGAAGTTAAGCCGGACAAGCGGAAGCGAAAGCGAAAGAGGAAGCACGCGGGAGCGAAAAAGGCTGCCTCCTCCAGCAGCGGGGACCAAGTGCACGAGAAGGAAAGCAGCAGCGCCGCCAGTGAGGGCGGGCCAGCCAAAAAGCGCAAGGTGGAGGAGGAAACCAATTCATAAAACCACCTTTCTTCCCAGCTTCTCAAGCAAGCTCTTGGTGATGATGGACTTGTTGCGGATTAGGAGGCCGTCACCTTTACGAGATGGTATGACTTCTTGCCCACACGCAGCACACAGAGAGAGTCGCTCAGCAGGTCATCTGCGGTAATCTGATAGTCCTCGCTAGGGACACGCTTGCTGTTGACATACACGCCGCCGCCCTTCATCAGTCGTCGTGCCTCGCTCTTGGATGTGGTAACTTGGCTAGCCACCATGACGGACGCTAGCCCTTGCCCCACAACTGCAGACTTGGGCAGCGTAACCGAAGGCACATCCTTCAGGACAGCAAGCAGTTCTGTTCCCAAATTATCGTCGTGTGAGTGGTGCCTCGGCGACTACAAGAGCATACAGCGTGTATGGTGGTGTATGAACCTGATGGCGGAAGGCTTTCTACGGGTTCGTCACCGAACATGACACGCGTGGCCTGCAGGGCAACCTGAAGACCCTTCTCGCCTCGTACGAGCCGCGTGACCTCTTCAGCTAACACCTTCTGACCAAAGAAGCTCTCGGGTTGCCTGCACTCGTCGGGAATAGTGCACGCTAAGTCACCATCACTCTCAGAGCGCGCCAATTCGCAAACGTCCGTACCGTTCGTGCATGTGAACAACTTCTTCTATCTTTGGTAGAGGAAGCATTGTGAAGAGCTTCATGAATCGCCCTACGTCGGCATCCTGCGTGGCAAAGAGAAGCAAACACCAGTAAGCCGCGCTGCCTTGTTGGAAGGATAACCGCGTGTAGATACCTGAACGTTACGGAAGTACTGATAAAAGTCATAGTGTGAGGAGCGCGATGGGTGCAGCCATAAGGCTGCGTTGCCTGCACTCTTGCCCACTTTTTCTCCCGTGGAAGTGGTAAGCAGTGGTATGGTGAGTCCGTGTGCCTCGACACCTTCCACCTGTTTAGTGGAATAGCATAAGCACGAGCGTCCAGAAAGGTGACGAGTTCAGACATCAGAGCACCTTGCGGATGAGGTCACAACCAGCTGTGATGTTTCCCCACTGATCAGAGCCGCCGAGCTGAAGCCGGCAGCCTTCTGTTTGATAGAGCTTCAGGAAATCATATCCTTGTAGTACCTGCCACACCAACAGTCATACACATGACGGAAGGCCCAAGAAGCCGCAATTCCCATTGAGTGATGTCGGGCTACTCATGAATGCAAGGTTTGGGCCACCTGGTAACTAAACTCGGTGAAGCTCATGCCTTCGTTGCCATCGCGATCCATACGGGATCGCACACTTTCCTGTCAACTTTCGGTGTCAGTGCATTGGTTACACGGTATTGCAGGGCAGTGCTGTGCCTTGGCGAGCATGGTGCCCAAGCGAAAGTGTCTGCCCACATCACGAAGAAAGGCAAGCACATTCATATCACGGTACCACTCTATGTTGTTGACAACCTTGAATGCTGGTCCGCCCTCCGCATCGAGCAGATGGAGGCATTCTTCTATGCCGCGCACATTACGCTCCAGCGTGGCCTCGTCCAGCAGCATTCGTTCAGTCGCTCTACCACTAGGATCTCCGATCCTACCTGTCGCGCCGCCCACCTGCCAACGCAACGCCATCAGATGTGCGCCGTTGCTTGTGTGCGTACATTGGCAAGCCGTGTACAAGAGCGATCGGACGATAACCGGCACGCTGAAAGTGCAGCAGAGCGAGGAGACCCAGCAGGTTGCCCACGTGCAGACTCTCTGCCGTCGGGTCGAAGCCGACGTACACACTTCCCCGCACCGGTTCCAAGGCGGACGACGAGGTGGTGGAGGGCAAGGTGGTCTGGTGCACGAACCCACGCTCGCTCAGGGAGCGCACCACGTCGTGGTATGCCGAGCGGCGCTGCTGTCGCGGACCCCACCGGGACCACCAAGGGGGCAGCAACGACACCACCCGCAACCCGCGCCCTGTCCCCGGACGAGGCCACTTGGTTGGTGCACTTCTGGTCGCGCACGCCACCACGCCCCTACTGCTGCTGCTGCTGCTGCGGATGGGGAGCATGCCACGGTACCCCATGCCGCCTGCCCTGCCTCGCTCACGAGCCGCCGTGCTGCTGAGTCGCCGCATCTCTCTCTCTCTGTTGATTTGCAATGAAATAAAATTCGTAGCATATTTTATATTTATTTTCATTTCATTTCTCTTTTGGACTAAAAAATGTTTTTCATTTGCCCGGCACCCATCCCCCACGAGGCGTGTGCTGCTCGGTTGTACATAGACTCGGTGCTACCTACCCTGTTACGCAGGTCAGGGTTCCCGGCCACGCCTCGGGGCCGACCAAGGGATGGGTTGAGGCGCCCACCACATGCATGGCCATCAAGGGGAGTGGACCGGGTGTGTGGGTGGGGTGAGGGTGGTGGGGAGGGACCATAAAAGGGTGTGGGGGGCCTTGTTTAGGGGTGGGCGCGCCTTCTTGTCCCCGTTAGGGCATTCAGCTCGTGTTTCGAGTTTCCTCCCTTGGCACACACACACACAACCTCGCCAAGGGATAAGGGAGACCAGACAAGACGCGTTCCACCCACACACACACACCTCTAGGCGGGGATCCCCATCCCATCCCATCCCCGAGACAGAGAGATAGAAATACACACATAGAGGCGAGTGCCAAGAGCCTTCATTCCGTTGCTCCAAACCATGGTTGGCTGTTGCCCCAACTGCCCCAACCACTGCTCTCACTCACCCGTGACCTTGTTGTGTGTGCACTTCTTCTTCTTCTTCTTCTTGTGTGTGTAAGTGCAGCAACCGCGCAACAAGCTCAACATCCAGTGGCCCCCACAGCCCCAAAGCCCCACCTCGAGCCCCAAGCCGGCCGTACACGTACCCCGAAGCTCCCCTTCCCTCCAGCGTCGCGACTCGCAGTCCACCGCCACCCAAGCTACTCCTGCCCCTGCTGCTGCCCCTGCCCCTGCTGCTGCTGTGAACCCAAACGAAGAAAAGGCCATGCAGACTGCCAAGGTCGAACAACTCAGGAAGGGCGAGACCACCCACTCCTGGAGCGAAGAGGTGCCCCTCCTCCCCACCCTCGCTTCTCTTCTGGCCGTACGCCAGTGCAGCAGCTGAACAGCCTCCTCCTCCTCGTGGTGGTGGTGGGTGGGTCTATGTAGGAGAAGGAGGCCTTCGCCGACTACATCAACACGGCGCTGGCCAAGGACAAGGACATCGGCGGAAGACTGCCCATCAACCCCAAGGACAACTCACTCTTCACGTCGGTGCACGACGGCCTGCTGATCTGCAAGCTCATCAACGACGCCATCCCTGAAACAGTCGACGAGCGCGTGCTCAACAAGGGCACGAATCTCAACAACTTTAAGATCCACGAGAACCAGTCCGTCGCCATCAACTCGGCCAAGGCCATCGGCTGTAATGTCATCAATATTGGTGCCCAGGATCTCATCGATGGCGCGGTACGGCACACGACACACGCGCTTTCTTCTTGTTTTTGGGGGGTGGGTGCCCAACATGTTGGCGGTGGCCTGACAGCAGTAACGCGCTGGTGTGTGTCTTGGTATGCCTATGTGTGTGTGTATATATATGTGTGTGTATATGTGTTGGTATGTGTGCAGCCCCACTTGGTGCTGGGCCTGATCTGGCAGATAATCAGGATAGGGTTGTTCTCGCGCATCAACCTGGTGAACCACCCCGAGCTGTATCGTCTGCTGGAGCCCGGAGAGACGATCGAGGACCTGCTGAAGCTCCCGGTGGACCAGATCCTGCTGCGGTGGATGAACTACCACCTCAAGAACGCGGGTTGGGACAAGCGCGTCCACAACTTCAGCGGAGACATCAAGGATGCCACCGCCTACACAGTCCTCCTCGCTCAGATCGCGCCCAAGCACTGCAACCGCGGCCCGCTGTCGGAAGGCGACGTGACGA
Source organism: Acanthamoeba royreba (assembly GCA_000826365.1). Taxonomy (NCBI): domain Eukaryota; phylum Discosea; order Longamoebia; family Acanthamoebidae; genus Acanthamoeba; species Acanthamoeba royreba. The sequence continues at coordinate 616 of CDEZ01022174.1, read as the reverse complement.
AGCGCGCCGAGCTGATGCTGCAGAACGCTGACAAGCTGGGCTGCCGCAAGTTCGTCACCCCGAGGGATGTCGTGCGCGGAAATGCCAAGCTGAACCTGGCCTTCGTGGCCAACCTCTTCAACACGTGGCCCGCGCTTGAGCCTCTCGAGGAGGAGATCGTGATCATCGAAGAGACGCGCGAGGAGAAGCAGTTCAGGAACTGGATGAACTCACTGGGCGTGGATCCTTTCGTGAACAACCTCTACTCGGACTTGAGCGACGGCCTCGTGCTGCTGCAGCTGTTCGACAAGGTGGAGCCCGGTATCGTCAACTGGAACCAGGTCAACAAGAACAAGCCCCTTACCACCTGGAAGGCGCTCGAGAACGACAACTACGCCGTCGCGTTGGGCAAGCAGCTCAAGTTCTCTCTCGTGGGCATCCAGGGCAAGGACATCATGGACGGCAACAAGACTCTCACTTTGGCCGTCGTGTGGCAGCTCATGCGCTACCACGTCATTTCTATCCTCAAGCGTCTGGGTGGTGGCAACAACATCAGCGATAACGAGATCGTTGCCTGGGCCAACAACAAGGTCCGTTCGGCCGGCAAGTCGTCCTCGATGGCCTCGTTCAAGGATCC
>CDEZ01022173.1:0-28585 GCA_000826365.1 Acanthamoeba royreba | reverse complement strand
TACAAAGATAAGAGGTAATTGTGAATAGCTGGGTCCTGATTGCCCTTCTGAATGCAGTACTCCAAATAGCGAATGGATTCGTTCGGACCCTTGGACAGAGACGACGGAGCTAAGTCAGTCAGAGTGCTCAATATTTAACAGTCGAACCTGTTCCATAAATGACTATACCTGCAGAGTGGGTTGATAGCGCATGAGAGCAGGAAGCAGTTTACGTGGTTGAAGAGGTGTGCGAGAATTGATCCAAGCGTCAACAGTCGCCCGAGGAACGTGCGCCATGAGGACTGGAGAGAACTGATAGTAAAGTTCTCCTGAGTTGGCACGAGCCAGAACTTCGAGAGCACTAAGCCATTCTCCTGATCGAACGAGATCACGCACCACGCGTGCATCGTCGCCCACTACCGCAGAAAAATACCTAGAATGCACAGTACGGTATAAGAAAAGAAAATGTGCTTGAGCTCTTCGAGCTCAAAGGGAAAACAGGCGGATGGTACCGGGCAAGGTCTGGGTGACCGTGAGACCATAACAGCTGGGTGATTGTAGGACGTGCACGTTCTAGATCTTCTCTCTGATCCTTAAGAAATCCTCTGTTGAAGCTGTCAGCATGGCAAGCTTTTGAGGAAGAGTCGGGCAGGCCAAATTACCGCAGCTCGTCCAGCAGCATGACATGCTGATCCTGCAGGCGGGCCTCGCGAAGCTGGTTGAGACGTGCCAGGTACTGTTCTACGATCCACACTCCGAGGGCTGTTCGTTGCATCAGAGCCGTAACCGGCATATATCTACTCAAGAAGCCATTTCACATGCACAGAAGGATCATTGAACATTGCTGTGACCAAATCAGTAGGGTAGACAAAGGCATTGTACGATAGCTTCGTAGTGAGAAAGGCCTTAAGGGCGTCTTTCTCGCCTAAGGCTATGAAACGTAGAGCTACCTCCTCGAAGGGGGCGGTAGTTTGAGCAAAAGCACGGGCAGCAAGCTCAAACCTCTTGGCCTCAAAGTAGTATTCGGCTTGCGCCAAGAGAACCTATTTTGCGCGAGCACTGTTAACAGAAGATTGCCCACGCACCAACTGGAAGAAAGAGTGTGCCGAGACGGAGAGGAAGCTTTCCACGTGGGATGAATAATGAATAAAATAAAAAATAATAACTAATGACATACGTACCATGTCACGTTGGACGGGAGACTTGCAGTAACGAAGTGCCTCTTCAAAAAGACCCTTGTCCTTGTATTTACGCCACATGTGACGGTCCTCTTCTATCAGATCAACCTGGTATATGGCATCTTCCGCATAAGCCCATCGAGTAGACTTCGTGGGGTCGAACACAAGTCCTTTCATTTGTGATCCACGAGCACCGCGACCAAGGTTCTCCACATGAGCGACAACATTGTCGAGCTGCGACACAGCGATGAAACGATCGTCGTAGAGCAACAGGAAGTGAAACTCTGTCATCATCAAAGATAGCGGGGCGGCTAGCCTGCGCTGTTGGGCCTCATCATAAGGATAGGGAAGCAATTGAGTGTCGGTCATTACAGAATCCCCGGGATTCTGCGATCCGAACACCAAAGCCCCGTGATAGATGCCCGGCCCCGTCAGCCATGCGAAAGATTTGGCCAGTCCCTGTTCACGATATAAGCTCCTGTGGTAACTACAGTTGAGGGATTGGTGATGATACCTGGTACTTCGAGAAGAAGCTAATTTCTGACCGGGAAAGGTCGCCTGGCAGCTCGAGAAACGCGGGATTGCGGTCATAATTGGCAAAGAGGGCCTCAAAGGTGGGTCCTCCAATAAACTGGTACAATCTTGTCCCTACAGGTATCCCCGCCCGGCGCAAAATAGTTGTTACATAAACAGAAAGCGTTGAGCTTGCCTTAAGCCACAAGGCATGCGGAGCCATACCTGTGGCAGCCATCACGAAAAATTTGGTGCCCTCAACCCTCGAAGGCGGAAATCGCTCATATCTAAGTCCTAGCACCGGCTAAATGTTGGCGCGCACAGCAGCGAGTAAGACGTGAAACAACCGTTTGCAAAAGTGTGGTAGGGATACCTGATCGTCACCAAGTGCATAAATAGGCTTAAAATATTTTTCTTTGCCTTCGACAAAGAGCTTGTCTTTTGCTTCCACTGCGGTCTCAAATATGCGCCCGTCCCTCGATCCGATAAGGATATCACCCGTTGTGGAAGGGTCAGTATTTTGAGTGTCCCATGCCACAGAATCGATCAAAAGGCCCTGTGTGTATTAATGAGGATGAGGGCTAACGCCGACGAACAAGGTTTAGGGATGAATGCACCTTCATCTTCGAGAGAAGGCGTGGCTTTTTCCACGTTGCATGGAGAAACCAGTTTTCCCGGTTTTCCATGGAAATGATAAGGCTGTTCCCTGTGGGATCCAAGAAAATCTTGTAGATCTGGTCCTCCTTCCTCTTCGTGAATTCGATGTCTGGAGCATCATCAACATCACCAAACGAGTCAACATGACACGCCTGTCTCACGACCTCCAAATCATTGAGGCTTCTGTTCGCAGAAAGGTAGCCTACCCTCAAGATCTTGAGTCGCGTCGAGGCGAAGCCGAATGATGTGTCCGTTCTTGAGAGCCATGATCACTACGTCATTGCACACGGCCATTTGTTTGAGCCCCTTGGGTTGGTAGTCCACTTTCTGAAAGATAACCATGGACTCCCCTTGCCCGTCATGGCCTTCCTGTCGCGCCTGCTGTCCCACTCCCACCTGCTCGATTCCCGCCAGCATCTGCACGCCCCCCAAGCCGCTTTTAAATAAATACGAAAATATTACAAACGAAAAATAAAATAATAAAATCATTATTCTATTGACAATGAAACAGCACACACACACACATGGTTTACAACGACGAGGGAAAAACTCCATAAACTGCTCCCACGACACTCTTCCTTGGGTTCATCTGCACACTTTCAGGGGAGGAGGGGCGCTACTCTACTCCCGCGGAAGGGCGGCGTACCTGGTCGAAGCGATCATAGTCAGAGTCATATGGGGCCGACGAGAGAGATGTAACCGCTCCTTCGGTGGGTCCGGCGGGGGCAGTCGGGGTACGGGGTTGGGCGTAGGTGCGCGCTGCCGTCGGACCGCCCCGCACGACCCCTCCCCGCGCGGCTGGTGCTGCGGCAGATCGCGGGGCGGGCGAATCAAACTCGTCAAAGAGCATGGTGTCGTGTCCCTCTGAGGGTATATGCTGTGCTCCTTCTTGTGCGCGATCGACGGAGGCGCGCTTCGCTGCGGTACCTCTTTTTCTCTTCTTAATTCTCTTGGTGCGTGCTTGCGATTCCAACGTGAAACATGTGTGCTATGCTTGGAATGCAAAGCTTTTTCTTCTCTTTTATTGGAATCGAAATATATATCGAAATATTTCTATTAGTCCCAAATTTAGCCATGTCCTCCTCTTGCTTACTCGGCCTGGCGGCAGCAAGGCGTGGCAGCAGCACACACAGGCCCCATGCTGTGGCCACGACTCTCGTAGCAAGAAGGCCCCCCTACCCACCAGCGCCCTCTGCCTGGCGAACACGCCATAGCGGGCTGCCACTTCCTCCCGCCACCACCACCACCACCACCACCACCACCACCACTACGTCCACGACTCGTCGCAGGAGCCGTAACACGACCTGGAGGGCGACGAGAAACTTGACCACCATCATCACCACCACCACCACCGCAGAACGAAAGCAGGAGGCGGCGGCGGCCACGGCGGCGGTGGTGTGGGGGAGTGGGTGGCGCGGGCAGCTCGGAGTGGGCGCTGGCCGATGCGGAGAGGGCCGGCACACACCAGGAGACCCCCTGCGCGGGAGCAGTGCCTCCGCCACTGCACGAGCAACGCCGCCTCTCCCCCTCCTTCATCGTCACCAACACGACCATTGCGAGGGGAGGAGCTCCTTGTACGCCGCCCGGGAAGCGACTGTGGTGTGCGGTCCCTCTCATGCCCTCCTCCTCCTCCTCCCGCCCTCCTCGCAGGACGAGACCACTCTTGAGGAGGGTGGCGTGTGGGTGTGGGGCCGCAACTGCAGCGGCCAGTTAGGCCTGGGCGACCTGCGTGATCGCCACGAGCCGACCCCGCTTCCGCTGCCCGCCCTTCCCCGCCCTTTGGGGAGCGAGCAGCAACAGCAGCGGCAGGAGGAGGAGGGGATGCGGAAGGAAGCCTTGGCAGCGGCTCGCGATCAGCGCATCATCGGGTGCGGCCTGGGATCGTACCACACGGTCATCGCAGTGGGATTCAATAACAGTCCCGATCGGCGTCGTCATCATCATCATCATCACCACCAGCGCGCCCAACACAAAACCGAAGGGCGTGTGTACGCGTGCGGAAGAGGACAGCGCGGACAGACGGGCCTCGGGACGGCAGACGATGCGGTGGCATGCCTCACCGAGATCGAGGCGTTGCGCGACGCTGGGGTCACCATGGTAGCCTGCGGCGACGATTTCACGATTGTGGCCTCGGGTATGTATGTACGCTGCTGCCTGCACCACAGCCTTGTGGGCTGCTTCCGACGCTTGTTTATGCCCTCCTGCCAACCTTGAAGGTTTTTGATCTACGTTAACTTGCACTGCTGTGAACAGAGGAACGAGTGTGGGGCTTTGGGAATGGAAGCAAGCTCGGGCAAGGCAAGATTGGCCTGGTGCACGACCGCTTCACGCCGGTCTCCATACCCGGCATCCCAAAGTCGATCCGCAAGGTGGGCCCATTCCAGACTCAGTGTTGCCACAATTCGCGTAGGCTCACTTGGCACGACGGTCACGCAGGTTGTCAGTGGGTGGGGGCACACGCTGGTGCTAACCGATCGGGAAGTATTCGCCTGGGGAGCTAATCTACACGGGCAGTGCGGCCTTGGCCACAAGTACCTCCCCCGAATAACCTGACTTCTGTCCTTACAGTTGTGCATTCGAAGGTATGCCTCCCGGCACCTAACAAACACACACACACACACACACTATCCAGGCAGTACGTACCCTCAGCTCAGCCTGTCGAAGCGCTTGCGCGTTACGGAGAAGTTGTGGACATTGCGGTCGGCTCTACCCATTCCCTTGCCCTCACCCGTGACGGCGATGGTGAGACGTCTCCTCGGGTCGTCCCTTTGCTTCCTTGTGCTAACACTAACATTGACTTCACGTGGCCTGGGGGATGGCAGTACTCGTTTGGGGCTCGCACGCTGACGGGAAACTGGGCACAGACACAGAAGCACGCACCAGAGAACAGGGCGACGTGACCACGCCCTGTTGCCTGCCCCACGACAGCTACTTCGGGGGCTCTCGTGTGGTGCAACTGACAGCTGGCGCCGACCACACAGCGGCCCTCACAGAAGATGGCGCGCTGTGGTTGTGGGGTTTCGGCCAGGTGCGCACCATGATGAAATGCTGTCCTCCAGGTCGTGCTTACGTTTCCCTCTCGCTGGCAGCATGGGGCGCTTGGGCACGTGGAGGCACGCAACGAATGGCAGCCGTGGCGCTTGCCGTCACTTCCGGACCGTGTTGTGGCGGCCAGCTGTGGCATGGACATCACGGTCTCCCTACTGCACCACTAAAGATAGCCGCTGATTGATAGATCAAGGTGAAGGGGTGTGAGGTTGTAAGTGTATTGGCTACTTGCGTCCGGACAGACCATCACGGCCAAGCGCTTAGTCAAACTGGGCAAGACGGTCCTCGTACTCACCGTCGTCGATGGCCTTCTGAACCTCACGAGCAGTCCTGCCGTCGATGGTGCAGCCGAGCGACACGGCAGTACCGAGCATCTCCTTAACGGTGCCGGCAAAGGTCCTGGCCATGCTCCTCTCTCGCATCGCCTTGGCGACCTCAATGACATCGTCGAACGTAAGGTTGCCGTCGTGCTTGGCTGTGAGAGAAGAAGGGGAGAAAAGCAGAAACGACATGAGTGAAGGCGAGCAACGAGGCAAGGGGGCGGCAGCAAATCGACGTACGTCCGGGAGCGCCCTTCTCCTTCTTCTGATTGGCAGGGGGAGGAGGCTCCTTGAGGGCCTTGATCAGCAGCGAGGCGGCGCTGGGAATCACCACCACCTTGGCCTGCCTGTTCTGGATGATCAGCTTGACGGTGATCTTCATGCCCTTCCACTCTTGGGTGGACTTGGCAATGTCATCACCGATCTTCTTGGGCGACAGACCAAGAGGACCGACCTTGGGGGCAAGAGAGGCAACACCTCCGGCCTCACCACCGGTCACACGGACAATCACTGCCACACAAGGAAGGAACCATAAGAAATGGGGTTGCAATTACGGGGAGGAGGGGGGTGCGGATGGCACGTACGTTCGACGATGGCGTTGGGGTCTAGCTTGGGGGGCATGTTGGTAAAGTCGAGTAAGGCGGAAAGGGGAAGGGATTAGATGGCCGCGAGGGTGTGGATGACTTCGATGAAACGAAATCGACCAGAGGAGGGGGGCAAGGATGGACGGTGCACCGACGCGCGAAGGAGAGAAGAAAGAGAAGAAACCTACACCACGCCCCCCACCCTCCCTTTTATCCCGGCATCCCCCCTTCCACGAAGAAAACACTCGGGAAAATAAAGGAAATAAAGGCCTGCACCAGCCTGGTGATGGATGATGCCGCTTTGGGATCCGCTTGCTGGCAAGAGGCGAGCCCGTGCCATCACACGCACATCCCGACATATTACAGCACGGGTAGAGTAGTCAAAATAAAAACTTTATCAGAGATCGTAGACATGCGGAGCCGCATTGTGAGCGCACTTAACCCTGGCGCACTCATGGAGGAGCTGCAATCACACGGACTCGCCCTGGTCCTTGGGCCTCTTCTTGGACTTGGGCCACATATCTCGCTCCCATTCCAGACGGGCTCGCTGTGGCGCAACAAACAAACAACAAACAATCAAGCACGATACAGGTTAATGGGTGCGAGGAGGGTGAGCGAGCAGAGAGAGAATGGGGGCAGTACGCGGCCCGCTTCGATGAGGTCCTTCTCGGGGACGACGAGGCTCCAGAGGGGGGAAGTGGGGGAAATGCGAAAGTAGGGACTGACATGTCCCTTGTAAGCGAACCGCTTGCGCTTGTTGCCGCGCCTCTGGCCAAAGGCCATGAGCCGACTGACCCCGGGCCGGAGGGTGCGGAGGTAGGCCAGCTGCCCCGGGGCCACCTCCCGCAGCACAAACTCCTCCCCCTCGTGCCACTTGATGTGCCCCACGACCTCCCCCGCCTCCACTGCCGGCCCTACCGCCACCGCCTCGCGGTCGTCCTCCTCCGCGAGGGCCCGGGAAGGGCGGTGTCGCGCCTCAGGGCGGGTCACCGCTGAGGCGCGGGCCACCTCCTGCTCGACCAGCTGCCGGTCCTCCTCGCTGAGGTCCGCGGTCGTCGAGGCGAGCGCGGCGGCCGCCTCCCGCACCGCTTCCTCGTCGTAGCGCGCGCCCCGTCGCTGCACCCACGCTGCCCCCGTGGCCGCCACCGCCCTCCTCTGCTGCTGCCTCGCGTGGCCATCCCACGAAGAGGACGGCCCCGCCCACAGCAAACTCGTGGAAGGCGTTCGCCAAGCTGCTGTGGGCGTCGCCAAGGCCGAGGAGGAGGAAGAGGAAGTACTTCCCCCATCTCCCCCGGGGACGAACCGTAACGAAGTGGGACGCGCCATCACACTCCCCAGCTGCGGGGCACTGGCCCCCCGGATGGGAGCAGCAGCAGCAACTGCTCCCGGCCGCCGCAGGAGCGTCTTCATCATCTCTTATGGGTCGAACCGAAGAAGAAGAAAAAGAAACAACAAAAAGGCAAAGGAAATTCCAAAAAGAAAATCAACCGCAGCCATCAAGATGAGCACCACCACCCCCACCCCCACCACCCCCACCAGGGGGAAGAGTAGGCAGAGCGCCAAGAAGAGGGCTCCCTCCGGGGCCAAGGCCCACCAGGCACACCGTCCTTCTCCTCAGACCGACCATGACCGCCTGCCTCTTCGTGAGGAAGACGAGGAGGAGGGGGCTCCTATCCTCATCAAGGACGACCCCGTGGAGTACGACAACCACCACCACCACACCGGGGAGGAGAGGAAGGAACGGCGGTGGGTGGGTGGAGGGGCGAAGGTGGAGAGAGTGCGAGGGAGCGGAGTGAGGCCCCTCCCCGAGGACCTCCACCCGTCTCCCCGTGGCCACCGGTGCGAGGAAGGAGAGGAGGAGGAGGAGGAGGACAAGTCACACGAGTCCCTCGAAGACGACGAGGGCGAAGAAGAAGAAGAAGAGTCGGAGGACGAGTATGTGGCCTATGGCCCGGCCGACGTGGAGGCCGCCACCCAACGCGTGGCGGACCGCCTGCGCCAGCACCACCTCCCCCCGGCGCCCACAGGTGACGGAGGAGAGAACGAAAGGAAGGCGGGAGGGCCCGAGCAGCTGCCCAAGACGCGGCGGGACTGGCTGCGGAGCACGGAGGTGGCAAGGCTCTGCCGCGTGGAGCGAGAGGTAGAGGCGCCCATCATCGTGGCCCTCCTTGGTCGGGTGGGCCTTATTGGCCTGTCTGGCCTCCCTGCCGGTGTAGGAGATAAGGAAGATGGTGTTGGTGCCACTGGTGGCGATGGTGATGATGATAATGGAGGTGGTGAGGAGAGCCGGGTGGCGAACGACGACAGCGGAGATACCACTGGCGCGACCGATGATCGTCACACGGAAGCGGAAGAGGGCACGGAAGTGGGTGCCGTGAGCGTGGAATGGGCGGTGGGGGAGAAGGAACTAGAGTCCCTTGAGGACGCGCTCGCCGGTGAGTCGTACCACGGAGACGGATCCATCATCCTCGCTCGTGTCTTGCCCTGGTTGCGCCCTCGTGTCACTTCCGCTCACAAAGCCAAAGGCCGTCGCACAAAGGGGAAGGCGGCGCGACGCGTGCATGCCGAGGAAGGGGATGCAACAGCGCTCCCCGCCACTCTGGACGCGCTGTTGCACGTGATCAAGACGGAGCAGTGGGGCGCCATCACCCACCGCGTGCGCCCGCGAGATGTGGTAAGTACGAGGAAGGCCTTCCTGATACTGCCCACTGTTTTTTCGATTTGGACTCATGAAACTCTTTCGCGCTCTCAGCTGCACGAGCTGGAGCTCAGCGACATGATCGAAGTGGAAGCGGATGGGACCCTACGATACAACAAGGCCAAAATCCTAGCGGGCAACAACGCAGAGAACGGGAAAATGTGGAAGTGGGTGGCGGGAGTACTGCTCCTCCTCTTTATGATGCTTCCCTCGTGGCTCCACTCTTTATAATGGAAGGGCGCGCTTGTTGGGGCGCTCGAACAAATGGAGGGATCACCTTCCTTGCGGTTTGTGTAGTTTATTATTTTTTTTGTCCCTCCGAGGTCACTCACGCACAGGGCTTACTGGGCTTGCGAGGCCTGCTGCTGCTTTTGGAGCCTATGTTTCACGAAGGTCTCTGCTACCAGGAGAGGGAATACCAATGACGCGTCGGCATACACCTAGGCACAAAGCGGAAGAGTCAACACAAAACAGAAGAGACACCTTCTCTGCATTGTAAGGGACAACCTTGACGGGAGAGGCGTCTATCCGTATCTTGCCCCACGATTTGGCTTCATCGGGCCGTGCGCCAGAGTCGCTGCCATCGAACTCCTGCTCGTTGTTGAACACGTAAGGAAGATTAGATGGGCCAACACTAGATATTCCCAATGCTGCCCCAACTCACGAAAGATGGGTACGCGGCTCGAAAAACGTACCTGTCCGGTGTTGATGAACACGCAATAGTCGGCGCCGTTTCGCATGAGGTTGGCGTTGCATATGTGGTGCTTAATGACCCCACCACCCAGAATGATCATTCCCGACTTCTTAGCGTAAACAGCCTTGTTGTTCAGCGCACGAATATCTATTATGCAGATGGCGCGTTGTTCAGAAGACGAATCCTGTATGCAATCGTAATAGTGAAGCCACAGCACCTTGAGCGATGTCAACTATGAGCCCTTCGTTTTGATAGGAATGGAAGTAGATCATGTCTCCTATGGAGCCATCGGTCAGGGCAGGGCAGAAAACAGGGATATCATTCTGCACTCCGGGTGAAGCCAGCAAAGTGAGGTCTTCCAATCTCAGGTTCGGAGGGGAAAAAAGGAACAAGGTTGCATGTCGTCGCATACCTTCCAACACCAGTAATACACCGATTTAGGGTTGTTGATCTCCTTACCAAATCGATTAATCATCTTTGAAGGGCTCCACACCTCTCCCTATGCACGAATGTAAGAATGCAATCTTCTTAAGTGCCTTCGGTGTGAGGGGCAGAAAATGTAAAACCTTTTCCTTCTGCTCTTGCACCATGGCGTCGAGGATGGGCATGATCCACTCCTCAAATTTGACGTAATTTTCATTCGGCATGATCAAGTTGCCTGCGTGTTCAGCCTTCGTGAGTAAGGATCACACGTGGAACGAATCACCTACCGATCCTATTCTGTCCCTTCAAACGGAGCTCGCGGCCAGAGAGGTGAAAATCGCCTATATAAGTAGGCGCAAAGCACTTGATAAAGTCCTCTTCGATACCGCCCGCTGTGGTCACAATCGCATCCACGAGCTTGTGCTCACATAGATAGCGGATCACCTCGCGCACCCCCGATGAAATCATGTTGGACGTGTAGCCCAGGAAGATCGTGCACTTGACGCTCTCCCTGTACTTGGGATCTTTCGTCTCTTCATCGTCATCCTCCTTCGCGGGTTCCTTGGCCAGCGACCAGTCCAACTGTTGCACACGCACGACAGTCCGCAGGAGAAGGAAGGGTCAGGGGCAGGCAGACATGTTCCAATGAACGCGGACTCCTCCTCCTCCTTTTCCTCCTCTACTCGACCGCAACAGACATAGAAAAAGGGGGCAGAGGTGCGACACCATGCGGTTCACTTCGGCGACAGCCTGCCCGAACGAAGTGGCCTGGAAGCCCGTCCTTGCCATCGACTCAAGCAGCGCAGCGTAGTCCAACCCCTGTCGCAAACATGAGAATGTTGTCAACATACATACACACACACACACATATATATATATATATACAACTCCAATATTCAAAAGCAAACTTTCCAACAAATAAATGAAAACAAACAACTTGACATAAATGCAAAAAAAAAAGATGCGTGGGGGACCTGGTTAAAGTCGAAGCCTTCCACCGTGGGCGTGCCTTCGGGAAGCGGTTCCGCCTTGACCATCACCAACCCGTGTGCGGTCTCCATCTCCTTGCTTAACGCCTCTGCTCACGCAATCAGACAACAACTCCCGGGAGGAAGTGGGGCGGGACGGAGAGGTAAACGAGAGAAGAACCGGTTTGTGTGTGTATTTTTCTTTTTAAACCCCGACATTTTTATTTTTCTTTTCTTCTGTTCTCTGAAAGAAATGTGGAAATAGCCCAGAAGCCCTCGTTCTCGAGTGATCACTCGGGAGACAACAAGAAACACAAGTGCTTGCGCGGTCATCCTCGCCGGTACCTTCTTGTCGCGGGGATCTGAGCTGACTGGACCATATACCACGGGATCATCATTTCTTTTTTTTCCGGAAGGATGGCTTGTTTTCCAGAACGATTTCTTGTGTTTTCTTTTGTAGGAGGAGATAAGGTAAGCGGCCTTTTTATGGTACGGACACCTCTGCGATAGCGCGCCTTCCTCCGTATATGTCTCCGTGTTTATCGTCTCAACACTTCCAGGCCCTCTAATCTGTCTCTTCTCTCCTCCCTTGAGGCGAGGTGTGAATTTTCATTTCCCTGTACCATAGAAGCCCACAGCGGAAGAAGCTCAGCAGAATGGGAGATCGGAGCCGCTCATCCACGAAGAAGGCTCCCACAACCCCTGGAAGGGAGGGAGCGTCATCACCACGAGATCGGGAGAGGGAGCACCGGGATAGAGATAGGGATCGCGACAAGGAAAAGAAGAAGGACGACTCCAGCAGATCCAGGTCAGATAGAGACTCGAGAAAGGACGAGGGGAAGAAGAGAGACGACCGAAGTTCCAAGCGGGAAGATAAGGATAAGGAACGCGACAAAAAAGACAGGGACAAAAGGGACTCCAGCGCATCGCGGCACGGAACCATAAGAGAAAAAAGCCGCTCCAAGGACGGAGGTGGTGCGGCCAACCTTGCCTCCATTGTCTCGGGAGCTCCTTCGGATGGAGACGGCCATGCCACTTCGGCTTCCATTGGGGCGAGGGCATCCTTAGCCGCAGTCACGGCTGGCAGCGGAGGAGGTATGGAGGCAGTGATATCAGGCCTCCACGCCTTCATGGCGGCAGGAGGGGGCGATGATCTCGCCGACGAGGGAGAGGATGCAAGAATCGAGGTGGAGCCCGAGGAGGAGGACATCCAGGTCCTCGACGCGGAAGGACGTTCGTGCGGACTTCACATCGCGGCGGCCAAAGACAACGAGAAGGACGTGCTCCGATACATCAAAGCCGGCTATGATGTGAACAAACCCGACGCCGACGGCGCCACCGCCCTGCACCACGCAGCCTACAGGGGATCCCTGAAAGCAGCCAAAGTTCTGCTGGATGCGGGAGCCCATGTAGATGCCATGGACTCTGATCTGGTGACACCATTGCTGCACGCCGCCTTCACGGGACAAGCCGAGATCGTTCGGGTGCTTGTGGATAAAGGGGCCAACATCAATCACAAGGACAAGGAAGGCGGCATGGCCATCCAAAACGCCTGCTACAATGGGCATGTGGGCTGCGTGCAGCTGCTCATTGAAGCCGGCGCTGAGATCAATCACGTCGACGTGGATAGCTCGACGTGTCTGCACTATGCGGCTTTCGGTGGCAACCTGGACGTATTAAGAGTGCTCCTACGGACCAAGATCAAGATCGAAGCCCGCGATAAAGACGGACAAACGGCCTTACACCATGCCGCTTACAACGGTTACCTCGATATATGCAAAGTGCTTGTTGATAACGGGGCCAAGCCCTCTGCCCTGGACTTTGGTGGAGCGACCCCACTTCACTTGGCTGCTTACAACAACAAGCTTGCCGTACCTGACACATATCCCGTCTGATAGGGTCTTCTGTTCACCATTCGTTCGTTTGATGAAATCGCAGGTGGTCGAGTATCTGCTCTCCCTCAAGGTTGATGTGGACAAGCAGGACAAGGAAGGGGCCACTCCTCTCCACAAATCAGCTTACATGGGCGACAATGACGTGCTGAGGCTCCTTATCGAGAAAGGCGCCAACGTTAACTCAGTGGTACGTGGAGTGTACGCCACTTTCGCATTGCTCGCAACTTGACCGGCTGGGTTGGCTACCTCCAGGACAACGAAGGTGCAACCCCTTTGCACAAGGCCGCTTTCAATGGGAAGGCGTGGTGCGTCAAGCACCTGTTGGAAAAGGGCGCTGCCGTTGATGCCGTGGACAATGAAAAGGGCACTCCCTTGCACAACGCTGTCTACAATGGCCACACTGACTGCGCTGCAATCCTCGTCAAGTACAAGGCCAAGGTAATGATCTCTTCCTTTCATCAACGTGTTTTTCATCTAACACCATACCGTTGTCTGGGTCAGGTGGATGCTTGTGACGGCGTGGGACGTACCCCGCTGCATGGGGCGGCCTGCTTCGGATATAGAGACTGCGCTGCACTTCTGCTGGAGAATGCCGCCAATCCCAACTGTCCGGATAACGAGAAGTTCACCCCACTGCACCTCGCAGCCTTTAATGGCTCCATCACTACTTGCGTCTTCCTCCTCGACCGAGGTACGGTGCTCGTGGCAACAGATTGTGCTGATCAAGTGGTTAATCAAGCCTCTTTGGCGACTAAACCCCAGGAGCGAACCCAAGAGCAAGGAATGGCGAAGGAACCACACCATTGCACTACGCCGCCTACAAGGGTCATACTGGCATCGTCAGTTTGCTTGTCGAGAGGAAGGCACCTGTGGACGTTGCCAATGATAAGGGCTTCACAGCTCTTCACAATGCGGCGTTGGGTATCTATGCGATTCACCGTGGGTTGGAATATATGTTGATCAAATTTCCCTTCCTATACCACCAGGTGGACAGGTGGAAGCCGCTGCCTATCTCATTTACAAGGGTGCCGACGTAAATGCCGTTGAGTTAGAGCGCGGGGATACTCCCCTTCATCTGGCAATCCGCTCCGATGAGGTGGAGATGTGCGCATTGCTTGTTTCCAAGAAAGCCGACTGGGATAGGATCAAGAATAAGGACGGCCTTATCCCTTATCGCCTGTCACAAGAGTGCAAGTTCCCGGCCATCATTGAGTTCTTTACGATACTTAGTGCGGACAAGAACCCGATGAACCCTGAGCACAAAGCCAAGGTAGAAAACGTCTCTTCTGTTGTTGCGCGCACCTGCTGACGTAAAATGTTATCATCTTTGATCTTACGACAGTGGATGAGCCTCAAGAGAACTGATAAGAAGAGAGAGATGGCCGAGCTCAGAACACTGTGGCACGTGCTCAAAGGACAGGCCTTGCCTGTAGGTGGAATTCCTGACCCAGCTCCCAATGAAGAAAAGGCCAAGTTCGATAACTTGGGATATGCCGCCCTCGTACACCCGTTTCTTAGTACCATCTTGTTCTGCGCCACTGTCCCCTCACATTCCGCTCTTTTCCCCAGGGCGATCTAAACGATCCTGTGCAAATCAGCGCCCAGGTCAAGTGGGAAGCCGGTCGCCTCAAGACAGCAAAGACATTCCTCAACATCATGCGGCATCTGCTGCTTATCCCCACGCATCAGAAAGTGGGAGCCAAGGTGTGGCAGCTTATGGAGTTCTTCGTACACCGAATCTGTATCCTACGGGACGAAGACGATACCACCAAGGACTCAACGAAACTCTCTATGGAGGCTTTCAAGAAAGCACTCAAACATAAGGACAAGATTGTAGTTGACGAAAAGCTCATCATCCTTCAGGTACGAAACCTTGATCATGTGTGCGCTATGAGTACACGTTTCTAAGAAAAGGATTGCCTCCAAAACAGGGAATAGAAGAGGCGCTCAAGATCTTGTTCCCTAACTGCGACTTCGATGGTGAAGACATTGACTTGGCCTGGGAGGGAATGGCTGATGGTGCTACAGAGGGAGATGAAGATGAGGATGATGAAGAAAAAGAAGTCGACGAAGACGGCCTTACCGAAGATATTGAATCGGATGAAGAGGAGTCAATCACAGAGAAAAAGGTGAAGCCACGCATGCGTGTGAATCCCAAAACTGGGGAGAGTGAGATCCAGGCAGACATGGAGCTGGACAAGGTATCACGCCTTCCCTGGTTCTTAGATGCCATGGCACCGCCATTATGCAGTTATTGACCTCTGTTTGATGTTTGCTACAATCACTGAAGGACGATGACGGCTCAGAAATGAAGCAATCCAAGTCAGTGGACTTTGAGCTACCATCCATTCCTGATATTGTTGATGACGATCTCGACTCCTCCAGCGGGTAGCCCTCCTCCACAAAAAGAAAAACCAAAGCCCATATCAATTAAGACTGCATGGCGCAGGAGCACTGTTACTGCAGCTGCTGCTGGAAGCGGAGGCATTCCTCCTCCACCTCCTATGGGCGGGGTACCTCCGCCGCCTCCAGGCGGTCCAGGAGCTCCTCCTCCTCCTCCAGGTTTCGGACCTCCGTTACCTGGCGGCAAACTTGCTTTCGATGGCGTCAAACTGAAACGGTTCAACTGGATAAAGGCGCGCCCCTGTGTGCCACTCTAACAGGCTGAGCCCAATCCGTTAACGCGCTCTCTGTTTCAACGCGAGCAGGTTCCGCCGAGCAAACTCAAGAAATCCATGTGGGCCCAAGCGGAACGCAACACCAAGGGAATTGTTTTGGAGCAAAAGACGCTGGAGGCTCTATTCTATGCTCCTACGGGCAAGGAAAAGGTAGAATTGTCCTTTAGTGCTTCCTCAACCCATCCGGTAGTTATTGCTCGCTAAGTCATTGCCAACAGGAGGAGGAAGCCAAGCCCGCAAAGGGCCAAGTGTCCATAATAAACTTGCAGCGAGCCAATAACGTGGGTATCCTGCTCTGCAGATTCCCCCAGTCGCACAGCGAAATCAAGAAGGCCATCTTCAACTGTGATGAGGTGACCACCCCCAATGTGATTGCACAAAAACCTGATACCGAGCTGACTGGACCTTCTGGACAAACAGAAAGTGCTTACCTTGGACATGTCGCGCTCCTTGGTGCGACTCGCTCCGACTAGGGACGAGATCGAAATGATTCAGCAATACAAGGTTGGTTCCGACTCGTGCTCACTTGGCCCATTGTAGCAGATACCCTCTGACTGAAAAAAAACCATCCGCTGTGTCGTTGTCCTACTGAAACAGGGTGACAAAGAGAAGCTTGGCGTAGCAGAGAAATTCTTTTTGGAGATGATGGAGGTTCCTCGCCTCGCCGAGAGGTTGAACTGCTTTGTGTATAAGAAGGAGTTCGCTACGCGTCTCGAAGAGCTGAAGAATGACATCAAAGACTGCAACATCGCCATGCACGAGGTTAGATCAAGCAACAAGCTCCGCCGTATCATGGAGGTGGTCCTCGTTCTCGGTAACTTTATGAACCGAGCCTACGGCTTCAACGGGCAGGGCCAAGGTTACACTACGGATTCGTTAATCAAGCTGGTAGACACAAAGGCCACCATCAAGGTGAAAGGGCGTTCCAGCTACAACCTTCTCCATCATTTGATCCAGGTACGCGCACAGTTCGGCACTATGCCACAGCAGCCGTTAACTTTGGTGGGAAAACTCTAGTATTTGGAGAGGGTAAAAGCCGAGCTACTCACGTGGCGAGATGAGATGCCTCACCTACGGGATGGACATATCGAACGCATGAACGAGGCTGTTCGCCAGGCGTCACTCCTCAAGGAGGGCCTCAACCAGGTGGAGGAGGAGATCAAGCAACATAAGAATTCCAAGGTGTGACCATATCAAGTTTTCTCTTGTGCCGGTGCGCTGCTGACGCCATACGTGGTGCGCGCAGGCCTCAGATCCGTTTGGAAAGGTGATGACCGAATTCTTCGAAGAGGCCAAGGAACAGCTGGACAAGCTCGACGAGGATGTCTCGCAGATGAAGAAACGCTTCGAGAACTTGTGTTCCTACTTTGGCGAGGACCCTGCCAAGGCCGACCCGGTGTCACAGGTTTTCAAGTTCGGTGAGGTGTTCAAGCAGCACGTCGCCGAGAACGCCACTGCCCAGGCGGCCAAGGAGGCGGCCGCCAAGAAGGCGCTTGCCGCCTCCCAAATGAAGAAGCGCATTTCGGTCGGCCAACGGAAAGGAGCAAAGGGCAAGGGCAAAGCGCGCCCCGAAGGGAAGGAAGGTGCGGCCTTGGGCAAGCAGGCGGCCAAGGTTTCCGCCAAACATCTGGATAACAGACGCCAAGCGGGAGCGAAGCGCATGACCGAACGCATGCAGCGCCTGAAGGGGAAGGCCATCGGACGCAAGGCCAAGAATGCTGAAGAAAGCCCGACTCCTCCCGAAGAGGAGGCCAAGGCCTCTTCCTAAGTCCAGAGCTATGACCCCACTCGGACAAACTTAGCATGATCATGCTTCATTTCGACCGAAAATGAAAAGTATTGTGAAAATGTTTTTTCTCTTGACAATTTCTCTTGACAATCGCAAACCACACAATTTCCTGGATTCGTTGGATTTCATCCGGAAACGAGCAGGAAAAGGGGTCCACATCGTGCATCCCCTTTTCTTTCTTCTTCTTCCTTCCTTTCCTTCTCTCCTCTTCGTGGACCGC
Source organism: Acanthamoeba royreba (assembly GCA_000826365.1). Lineage (NCBI taxonomy): Eukaryota > Discosea > Longamoebia > Acanthamoebidae > Acanthamoeba > Acanthamoeba royreba. The sequence goes on along the minus strand of CDEZ01022173.1, from coordinate 10,941 downwards.
CGCCTTCTCCTCGATGAAGACCATCGTCGCCTCGCAGGTTCTCGCACTCCCCAAGAATGGTACGGGCACGCCACTTCCCCTCATTAATCAACTCTATCATCAAATTTCAATTGATACATTTGAATTGATACCCATGCCGCCATGTATATTGCAGTTAGTGTGGAGGTCTCCTCCCGTGTGGTCAAGGTAAAGGGCCCCAGGGGAGAGCTTTCCCGTAGGTTCAAGCACATTGACGCCGAGATGGAGATCATCGGTGGCAAGAACAAGAAGCTCAAGGTCACCGTTTGGTTCGGCAAGCGTAAGAATCTGGCTTGCATCCGTACCATCTGCACTCACATCAAGAACATGATTGTGGGCGTCACCAAGGTGCCACATCTTTTCTCAATCGTAAGCAGTTTCAAAATGTTAATGGTATAATTCGTTAGGGCTACGAGTACAAGATGAAGTTCGTGTATGCCCATTTCCCGGTGAACTGCAACATTCCCGATGACGGCAAGTGGGTTGAGATTCACAACTTCTTGGGAGAGAAGGAGGTCCGCCGTGTGCACATGCTTGAGGGTGTCAAGGTCACCCGCTCCACTGAGAAGGACGAGATCATCCTTACTGGCAACGATCTCGAACTCGTCTCTCAGTCCGGTACCTGCCCTCCTCCTCAAACAAACAGTTGCTTCCTGTGCTGACACGTGTTTCTCTTTCAGCCGCCAACGTGCATCAGTCAGTTCTTGTGAAGGGCAAGGATATTCGTAAGTTCCTCGACGGTATCTACGTGAGCGAGAAGAAGATTATCGGACAGGAGTAAAATGGTGGACTGAGGCAGTACAGTGGTGTTCCCGGTGGTCCCTCCTTGCGTGACAAATACAAACATCTCAAACCAGAGCGGGCAGAGTCAGGCAACAGCTTTTGTCTTATTTCCTCCTTTTTGCACGACAAGGGTTGGAGGCAGAGTGGGAGCCTGCTGGCTGGAGTGATGTCTCCCCTTGGCGAAGATAGTGTGCGCAAGGGCTGCCAACTTCCGTTCCTTCTTATCTTGGCCTGATTGCTTTGGGGTGGACGGAAACAGCGGCGCAAGCGTCGTTCGCCTCCGCTTTACTACCTTATCTGGCGAAAAGGCGCTCTGGGCCATAAGTCGATCGGTGTCGTTAGCAGGCAGAAGAGGTATGGACAGGTTCAGCTGCTCACGTTCCTTTTTCTCTTCATCCAGCTCTTTCTTCCGTTTCTTGTGTGTGGTGTGGTTTTAAAGAGTTAGCAATGCTGTGATTGATCTGCACAGCTATTGTAAGAGGCGCAGTCGTACCCGGAAAGAACTTCGTAGAGCCTGGTTGAGAGCGTAATCGTCGCTGACACTCTCCTTGAGCTCCTGCAGCCGCGAGAGGTTTGGGACGCTCTCTTTTGCTTTACGCTCATCTTCAGTCTGGTGTTCGAGACGGTAGAAAGGATCCTCGGCTAGCTTCTTTGCCTCCTCTTCATCCTTCAACTTGATTGTTTCGCTGTCCTTCTCATCCCAGCGCTCTTCCTTGCGCTTGGCTCCGCTGACAATGGTGTAGTCGCATTTCTGCAGGGTAGTGTGGTGTTTCAGCAATTGTGCTCATCAGCTGCAGCAGCAGCTGTAAGAACAAGAGATAGGCACCTCTGGGTCGGTCTTGATCTCGATATAGTTTGGACACAGGTGGCAGCGCATGCGGAACTGGAAGATGCGCGTGGAGAAGTACTTGCCTATCTGCTTCTTTTCGGCGTTGTAGCGCACCCCACGGGCGATGTGAATGCCGCAACCGCCACACCAAACGTTGTAGGGCATCTCGAAACGGATAACAAGTATGCCCTGGTCCAGCTTCTTGGCCCTTTCTCGCAGTGGATGGGAACCCACAAACTTGTTGAGTCCGCCCTGTTAAACCGCCCCAACCACCTCCTGTGTGAGCGCTGGACCACACACATATGGACTCCACAGCACGCGCGTACATATTTGGGGTCGTAATCTGGCGGGTAGTACTTGTTGGTCGCCTTTCGTTCTGCCATCTACGTGCCTGCTGCCTTAGCACGCGCTTGTGTTCTTCTCTTTCTGCCTGGCAGCTTTCTTCCCTCTTTTTCATTTTCCTTTTCATTCTTTTTCTGCGCCATTTCACGTCTCTGGGCAGAACTAAAACATTTCCTAAAATGCTTTCATAAATAAGACCAAGAGATACAGCTCGCAGCTTTCTCACTTTTTCGGGGGCTTCTTATCGCGCTCGAACATGAGGATGTTCTGGCGAGCAAGGAGAGTCTTGATAGACCTCGCCAGAACCTTGTCGTTTTTCAGATACTCTTCGAATCTGCGCCTCTGCTGGCCGACATCCGGTATGCTGTTACAGTCCTAAACGCAGCACAAAATGCAGCACAAAATGTTAACTAATCGCTTCACAGTCGCTCTTGTGGCGGTCCACATACCTTAACATTGAGAAAATCACGAAAGAGCGGCCGCCACAAATCGGCCCGGTGGTACCTCTTGAAGGGCTGCTTGGGCATTAGCTCTTTGGTTTTTGGGTCCCGCACCGTCTCGAGGAAGCTGCCGTGAAGTAAGCAGTGCACGACTGCACAAATACCATACAGATCGGCCTGGTACGTCCATGGCCGGTCTTCGGTCATCTCCGTACATCTATGCATCACATTGAGTTTGGAACGCGTTACTGTTAAAGACAGATCAGAGGCGCGCGATGGTTGGGGGTGAATACTTGAATCCCTCCACGTGATTTGCCGATTTGAACACCGTTCCTTCGGCATAGAGGCGCATGTCGATGCCTCGACTGTAGTCAATCAGAACCAGCCCTCTGCTGTCCCATCCACCTGAGTTGCCCCAAGGTATCAATCAGCACCAATCACGATAACCTCGACTTCCGTGGTGATAAAGAGTAATACCTTGCGATCCAGTACCCCAGTCCGAGAGTTCCTGATTGGGGTTGTTTTTTATGAGGAAGTTGTCGGGCTTGATATCGCCGTGGATGATGCCAACTCCATGTAGGATCTCCACTATTTTAAGCATTTCTAGAGTATAGTAGATGATGAGGGTTTCTTCCATTCGCTTGTTCATCTGCAGCAGCAGCTACCATCAGGCGGCTCCATTGTTATCATCAGTCACAGTGGGATAAGCCGTACACTGTGATAGCAGTTCATAGCGTCCTGAAGCGTGCCATCACTGAACTGCATGAGAGTGAAGGCCTTGTCTTTGTACATGTGTATCGAGTAAAATCGAATAAAATTGTGATGCTGCCAACACATAAAGCTCCGGTTGAGAGTTATAGCTAGAGGAGCAACAGCGAATTCAATCAATCTTACCAGGTGTCTGGGCACTCGCTCGCAGATCTGATGGTAGATGTACCATTCCCAAAGGCAGGGTTCCTTCAGCACCTTCAAAGCAGCAGTCGTCTCGCCTGCTTCGAGGTCTACGTAGGAACATTCTACAATATCCACTTTGAACACTGTCGCAAAGGCACCTTCGCCAACGCGCTCCTCCACCTCGAGACAAACCTCGGGCAGTTCCAACTGCGGATCGGAAACAGAGCTCACTCTACGGCCTCTTTTAACTGCGCGAGCCAGCGAACAACTGTTAACCAACTCAATATAGGATAACACTGAAGCGAAGTGGCGTATTATTGTACCCTGGAAAATTTGGTGTCCGGGCGCCTTCTCCAGGCGACAATCGAAGAAGTTGGGATATCTCTCTACTTTATCTTTCACCCTGTTGGTGGAGATACACTGAGTAAACTGATCGTATTGGCCAACCGCAAGGGTGAATGAAGCGCACATTGCGAGCAATCGTTCTTCTTCCTTGAGCGCCCAGGGGTTCACCACCTCAGAGTTCTTGTGTCCATTTTCTATGTTGCGAGGTTGTGCTCCGAAGGCTGGCCGTTCCTCTGTGTCAAAAGTACGCTTGTCAGTTGTTATCCGTAAATCAGGAGTGCTTATATTTACCGCTGGACTTCTTATCACCTCGCGTAGCAGCGCTCGGCGGCGCACTATCATCAAAGTCCGAATAGATGGCGAAGGAAACAGGCTGAGGCTTTTGAAGAACTGGAACTGGGAGAACGCTTGTATCGTTGCCACCTTCATCATCATAGACGGATAGATCCAATTTGGAAGGCTTCGTGGAGGTCTGTTTGCGCATTGAGGAGGGAGAGCCGGCTAGGTCCGGATCTTCGTAAATACGAATGCCCAAACCGGGCCCCCTAAGGAGTCGGAAAAGAACGCACCGTTAACAAGCCACCACCATTGAAAGTGCTGAGATACTAGGGTACGCGTACGCAGGGGCCAATGCGCCAGGAAGTATTCCAGTGTCGTCCCAAGTGAGGTTTCCCGTGAGTTCACCGTGAACCTCCTCAGAGGCTCGGCCAGAAATCACCTCCCTCACGGCATCGCCAAGAGTCCGCTTGGTACCACGAAGCCTCTCAGGGGATGAGCCTAGGTTAGCAGCGGCCTGGCGGTTCTCCTTGGCCAGCTCTTCTTCGAGCACGTCACGATTGGTTTTTTTGGGTTTCTGCACCGCAAGGCCAAGCGCTTTGCGCGGCGCCACCGCGCCTCCAGACATCGGCGCATTCTTCGACACAGCACGGTTTCCACGGGCCCTGCTGCCGAGCACATTCTCGCGGTCCTCCACTGGGATAGAGGAAAGCGTGGCATCGCCACCAAGTGCTCGCGTGTCATCGTCGAAGCCTCCGGAAAACATGGAAAGCACGTTTGCCATGGCAGCCTTTGTGTTCATCGTCACTGTGGGTGTCGGTGGATCGACGCCACGGGGAGGCATACCTAGGCCTTCCACCCGATCCGCTGCACCGGTCATCTCACCGCGCAGGGCAGCCGTGAGAGAGGCGGTCTCATCACGGAGGGCCTCAGCTTCCTCTCCATCGTCGCCAAAGAGTGGCAGCACCTTCTCAAGAGCCTTCTTTGTGTGAATGGTAACCGTTGGACTTCGTGGAGCCGGCTTCGATGAGGCCTGGTACGCTGGTCGAAATGGCGTAACAGAAGTGGTGGACTGTTCGAGAGGCTGCTGCGTTAGCGGCCGAGACTTGAAGGGCTCTCGTTGCACTATGGCACTGGGATGGGGCGGTCGTTCTTCCTCCCCAAGCCGCACGCGCTTCCTTTGTCGACTCCCTTCGTCCTCGTCTCGGTTGTTGCTGGGAATGGCGGGTTGCAGCTCGTCATGGTCCCTTGATCGCACGAGCCGAGTGCGCCTGGCAGCTTCCTCTCCGGTGGCTGCAGCCCTGCGCTGCTCATCGAGAAGGCGCTTCTCCTCCTCGAGCTTTTTGCGGTCTTCCTCAACGAGGCGCCTCTGTTCGTCAAGCTTGCGCCGATCTTCGAGGAAGAGGGCGGCTTGCTTCTGCTTCTCCGTTTCCCGCCACTTGCGACGGGCGATCTCGCGGTTTTTGATGGCCTCTGCATCGCGAACGTCGAGGGAGTGGGTCTGATCGATGTGCCCTACCCTAGCCGCGCGAACCTCCTCAAAGCTGTACTCTCGCCCATCAATCTTGACCAGGCTGGCCGAGTAGCCCCGAACGTAGCGGGTACCTTCATAAACGGTTTCGCGTTCAGGGCTCGGAGGCAGGCGATTTCGTCTCATGCTCGAAGAGGACTTCTTCATCTTCCCAGGCAGGTAGCGCTCCCAGTCGGGAGGAGTTGTTTTGATTTGGTTCGATGTGGTGGGTTGGGCGTGAGCGAGTATGTTCAGCAGGATTAGGCAGCAATATCTTGAGGTGTTGGGAGGTGCTGCTACTCAAAGTCGATGGGATTACCAACAGCGGCAGAGACTTGGTTTCGCGCCTTTTCTGTCACAGCGCGGGGGCAACGTTGAGAGTCCGCAGCTTTGCGCGTGTAGACCAAACGTTGTAGAAAAGAAAACAAAAAAGCAAGAAATGAAAAATGACAAGAACGAAAAATTCGGAGTTTGAAATGGAATGTTAGTTGCTGGTAGATCACGACATTACAACCCCTTGTTGTAATAGAGGGTATCTATGTCGTTGCCCTTGGAATCTTTAAGGTTGTGAAACTCAGTTTCCAGTCGTCTTGCGGATACGGAACAGTTTTGCGGAAAGACAGCGATGGCGACCGGAAGAGCGAAAAAGAGCATCCCCGTGATGACACCTGCGTGGGAGGCAGAACATGGCAGCATAAGCACCACGACACAGTTTGAGCGGATTTCGTTCAGCTCCTACCCAGATTAGTCGGCCAATGCAGTTTGGGGTAGCGCTTAAGGAACGTTTTCTCTGCACCAGACATGATGATCGGCGGTACCGCCATCACCATGGCACTCGTTACGCATCTGAGAAAAGCGTATCTTTTCAGTGATGGAAAGCCACCAACATCAAGCCTTGTCTCCTTAACGAACCTACTTATGGAAGTTTGAGTTAGAGCGAAAAGTCCTGCTTTCTTTGATTTACCCACCACGTTGCCATCTCCGTCCCGCACCGCCACTCCCTCACTAACAAAAGAGAAGAGAGAGAGCGAAAATGGTTTTAGCAATGCGAAGGGAAATGATTGGAGCTGACCATACGTCATCTCATTCTTTCTCATGAGGAATACATTGACCACTCCTGCTGCAGCCACCGCTGTGAATGGCACAAACTTTTGAAAGGGTGTCAGTGCTCGAGGTCAACTGGGTTGTGCGCGCTCTCGAACTCAGACGCTGTAAAACACGTACCTTTGCAAGAGTTACACGCAGGGCTGGAGAGAATGATCCTCGTTTGACTAATTGACTCAACCCTGCAGCAAGCGAGCACGACACTGCCACCGCGCCTGGACACGGCAAAGAAGTGGGTAATGAGCGCGAAGGCAACCATAATCTTTCGAGGTGGCGTACCCGCGTATGCTTGCATGATTTGGCTATTTGACATTTGATTAGATGCATTGCGATTCGCATGATTAACACCAACGTTGTATGACTGGTTGAACCACTGCCAGAATAGCTGGCTGGCCATCTATAAAGAAGGTTGTCAATGATGAGGACAGTAGCAGGTTACAATTGAAAGCAACAGCGTGTGGGAACAAAATGTACCGAGGGATTAGGTGCTAACATGGCAGCACAGATGACAATATTCATTGGAGCGAATGCCGATAACCGAAAGGGGGCAAAAATCTTCTCGCCCGTGTCCCCGTGAACAATCGCGTCTTTTACTAGAGTAGAGGGCCCTCGGTGTCAGTTCGAAAATGGGTGAGCGTGCTGTGTGGACAACAATGAAGAGCGCACTCTTCTTAGCACGCCATAGTTCCTCCTCCGTGAAGTTCTTCTTTCCGGTTTGATAATCGCGGATCGTTGTGAGGGCTTTGTTCAGCTCTTCCTCGCTCACGAGCAGGGTCCTGACTCGTTAGCGATATGTCAGGATGCACGCGCGTCACTGGTGCGGGTAAAAACCTCTGCGTGCGCACCTAGGGTCAGTGACGTCGAGGAAGTGCCGCCAACGGCCATAAAAAGTGCTTTGGTCGTAGCGAGGTTTGGCTGCAGAGAGGTGCCCCACCCCACCCGGCACGGGGAAATAGGGTAAGAGCCAATTGTTGAAGAGAAGAATCGAACGCACATCTCGACTCCGTTCATCTAGAATCGAGTCCCGGCGGGAAAAAATAGAGAGAGCAGGTACGTACTTAGGTCGAGCCTGGCCGGAAGGTCTTCCCTTGCTGTGCTTTGGTCCATCCAAAGTTTTGGCGGTGTCGCCTCTTTTTTATAATTATAAAAATAATAACAACAAAAAGTACGGATACGAAAAAGACACCCGGGTGTTCATGACACTGGCGAAATTTCGATATCCGGGATGGACCAATGGAGGACAGAGAGTTTTGCCTGGATGGCCCAACGTTGCTGCTCTGTGCTGGAGGTTCTCTGGCCGGTACCAAAGCACGCCATTCACACAAAGCACCCCCACGATCCGGCCGCCTACGCCGTGAGCGCTCGGGGCCACTTCTTGGGTAAGCCCCGCCCAACGAGTAGGTACTATTCCCCTCCCCGACACGATGATAATGATGATAATGGCTGATTGTGGCTTGTGCGGAATGATGCAAGCCAAAACCTACCCGGGGCCGAGAAGCAAACCGGGCATTCTCGCCCCATCCCAAAGGCCATCCCGCCCACGACACACACATACACCGTACATACACACCAGAAACCTCAAGAGAGAGGACCAACAGCTCTCTTAGTACTCGCCAAGTACGTGTGGGTGGCGTAGCGTGCGAAGGTGGGTGTGGGCAGGCAACACCGTCAGTCGCGACCGTGCGTACATTTCTTCTTCTACTTTCCACCAACAACAACAAGAAGAGGAGAAGAAGAAGGCCTGCTACCAACCGCGTATTCGTAGGAGGAGGCCACGTAGCGCCACTTCACCCTCCCCAACCGAAGAGGAGGAGGACATCCCTGCCCGTTCGTGTAGGCCAGCCCTCCTAATCCTCCTCCCCCTCCTCCGAGGAAGAAGGACCCTTTCAACGTCAGCCCCCCACACCAAGCCCTCGTTGGACGCAACGTACAGCAGCCCTTGCCCTGCAGCTGATCACCAACGTTGAATCCAGCATTTCAGAGCAGTAGCGAGATCCGGAAGATGGAGGCTCGCGCTATAGACATGGAAGTGGACCCAACGTCACGAGGAGCGGCCACCGATGGTGACCACGTGAAGGTCGCTCAGGAAGAAGAAGAAGAGGAACTGGTGGTGGAAGGAGATGGGGACGGAGATGACAACGGAGCAGGAGGAGCAGCTGGAAGGAGGGGAGGAGCCCCTGCGGCCGCAACAGCAGAAGAGGGAGAGGCGGCGGAAGCGGGGGAGCATCAGCTGGAGTGCCGGGAGGAGCGAGTCGAGGACGTGGGGGACTCGCTGACCGTGCTGGAGGCAGGAGGCCAAAAGTGGCTCATAGGGGTGCAGGTGGCAGCGGCGCTCAACCGGGAGACGTTCAACATGTACCGCAGCATGAAGGTCAAGGGGCTTGACCTCACCCGTGCTGCGCCCACCCACGTAGACTGGCTCATTCGCCACGGGGTCGTCAAGGGCGGCACGCATTCGGTCACCCTCATTCCCTACGAGGGCGGCCTCGCTTTCATCCGCGGTACTTTTTCTGGTCTCCATCACCACCACAATCAAGGGTGTGAAGAGCACCTAACAACACACCAGATCTGCGTGCATCGCCTATTTGTATCCCTCTGACCTTGCACTATCGGCGTGGGTGGTGGTGTGCTTGATCAGCGGTGATAAGCAGTGGAGGAGGAGACAAGGGTTCGCTGTCGCGCAAAAGCAGGAAGCACAGAACCACCGAGGGCGGGGGAGAGCAGCGAAAGCGCTCGCGCAACTCACCCCTCTTCACATCCGACCGCGCGGCTGCGGCGGTGGCCAACTCCCGCATGCGGTCGGTCAACAGCGGGAGCAGCGTGTTCGATGAAGACGAGGATAGCGACGATTTCAGCGATGATGTCGTGCAGCCCACGAAGCGTCGCCGCAAGACCAAGCGCCCCTCCCCCAGGCGTACACGATCTGTCGATACCACCCTCCCTTCGCGTTCACCTTCCTACACTCTCTCATCTTCTCTTCCTCGTCCTCCTAACTCATTCGCATGGGCTCGATTCCTGCCTACACCCGCCACCATCCCCACCCTTGTCGAGGAGGAGGAAGACCGTCCAATCCGTACTTGTTCCCCCTCCTCTCTGATATCTCTTTATGCGCAGCTTATTCATAGATCGCGTGCAGGACGAGCGCGAAGATGGCCAACCCCGAGCAGTACTGTCAAGAAGGAACCGCCAAAGCCTGCGGCTCCTCGACGCCCCATCAGCCGCAGGAAGCAACCCCCGTGGCAAGTGACCAGGTCCCATCCTTGCCCTTTGCAGGCTTGCTTGCGTGGGACCACCACTTTTAGCTTACACACAAGAATCCTCCAGGGCCATACAAAAGGAAGACTGTGTACCTTTCAAGTTTCACAAGAGGCCTGCCGAAGACGACGAGATGGAGGAAAGTGAACCCTCCCTTGCAGCCATGCTGTGTTCTCTTATGCGGGCTTCCACTGCGTAAAGTGCAACAAACGCCAGCAGCTTGTCCCCCCACTTCACCACTGCGCCGTACAACGTGTGTGTGTACTCATACATAGATGGCTTGTTGGAAAGGAAAAAAAAGCTGGCTTGCTGGCCGCGGCCACACAAGAGAGGGGAGAGGAGGGAAGGAACTGGCCAGAACCTCAGTGGCCGTGGTGGCCGAGATCGATGGCCATGACGGTGGCCACGAAGGTCATGATCATCTTGTGCTTGACCTCGACGATGTCCTCAGGGAGGGCGAACACGGCACCACCGATCTTACGGGCAAGGGACACAGCGTACTTGGCGTTGAGAAGAAGCGAAGCGTCGGTGTCGTCGTGAGCGACGAGCGAGTAGTCAACTGAACCAGCGCGCACAGCGTCGATGAGGTCGATGAGGAAGAGAGAGTTCTTGAGCGACGGATCCTTGAACGAGGCCATCGAGGACGACTTGCCGGCCGAACGGACCTTGTTGTTGGCCCAGGCAACGATCTCGTTATCGCTGATGTTGTTGCCACCACCCAGACGCTTGAGGATAGAAATGACGTGGTAGCGCATGAGCTGCCACACGACGGCCAAAGTGAGAGTCTTGTTGCCGTCCATGATGTCCTTGCCCTGGATGCCCACGAGAGAGAACTTGAGCTGCTTGCCCAACGCGACGGCGTAGTTGTCGTTCTCGAGCGCCTTCCAGGTGGTAAGGGGCTTGTTCTTGTTGACCTGGTTCCAGTTGACGATACCGGGCTCCACCTTGTCGAACAGCTGCAGCAGCACGAGGCCGTCGCTCAAGTCCGAGTAGAGGTTGTTCACGAAAGGATCCACGCCCAGTGAGTTCATCCAGTTCCTGAACTGCTTCTCCTCGCGCGTCTCTTCGATGATCACGATCTCCTCCTCGAGAGGCTCAAGCGCGGGCCACGTGTTGAAGAGGTTGGCCACGAAGGCCAGGTTCAG
>CDEZ01022170.1:0-12432 GCA_000826365.1 Acanthamoeba royreba | reverse complement strand
GTAGTTGAGCGGCGATGGCTCAGCTGCTTCATACGATTACTGGGGGAATTCAACGGCCGATACGTTCAGCTGACCGGTCTGTGGGAATTGTGCTCGGGGCACTTGCAAAGACAAGAGAGCGGTGGCGCTTCAAATGACGACGATCTCAACGAACCCTCCCTCACACCAACAGGCCGAGAGAAGGAAGAGCTCCTCCAGTATTTCCTTGCAGGTCACGAGCAACCTCTATAAATCACATACTAACTGCTCCTGCAAGCTAAATAGGCCACAAGGTGACGTGCACGCTCTCGCTCAGGGTTTGAAGGCCGCAGAGTAGGCCGCATAGTCGCTGACCCACTCCCTGAAGTGGCGAAGCTTCATGTCGGGCGTGAACTGCCATCTGTGCACGACGTCCACGGCGAAGGTCTTGCCTGTGGCGTTGGACTTGCCCTCGACACGACAGAACACGGCGACGTCATGCTCGCCAGCGGCCGCCGTCATGAAGGTCTCCGGCTCGTACTTGGTGTAGGTCACCGCTTGTGTATCCTTGATGATGAAGTCGACTATGGCGTCAGGTCCGCGCAGAGGAGTGGGAGTCTGGGGACCTCCGTCGAAGATGACGTCTGGGGTCATTCTGGACTTGAGCGCCTCTAAATCACCAGTCGAGTATTCAGTGTAGATCTGCTTACACACCTCAAGGGCAGAGGGAGTCGTCATCCTTCTTGCTTCCTGCTCTGTGTTCTAAAGCAAAGACAAGATATAGTCAGACACCCACGAGCAGCACTTGTATGGTAACACACAATCTTGCCTAACCCATATCTTGACATTTCCGAAACATCTTTGTTTTTCTTGGCTGGAGCAGAACCGTTTCTGAAATGCTTTTGACTTTCGTCAATTGACGAAAGTTTCCTTACAGAAATGATTTGTGAAATTCAAAGAAGGTTAGTAAAAATTGAAATGGTTACATATCGTCGAAACAGATTTCAGAAATGATTGAATTTGAGATTAACGATTGATGACACCAGCCCAGCTGACCACAGGTGACTGAAACACCACGTTATGCTGCACAGCTTGACCACCACTTCTTCTTACCGATAGGTCACCTTCACGATCGTCATCATCATTGGCGAGAGTACCCAAACATTTCTGCTTTACATCCCTCAATCCTTCGTCTTCTTCATCATCTTCATCATCATCATCTTCATCATGTCTTCCCTCTTGAGACATTCTTCAACATCTCTCTCATTCCTCCTCTTTCTTTTCGATGTGATTTCTCGATGGCCGCGAGGCGTCGATGCCGGATCCCAGCAGGCCATCCCCGTGCCGGGTCCGTCCGACGACGCGCTGGCCATCGACACCGGATGGATCCTGATGTCGGCCTACCTCGTCTTCTGTACCACTTTCCTTTCATTTATTTTCTTATTACTATTCATTCAAACAATTACTTAAATCACAATTACGAATGACAATATAATAATATACTAATATATTTTAAATATAAATTGTTTTTCTATTAAATTATTATTCAGAATTTTATTTATCTAATTAATAATAATAATAATAATAATAATAATAATAATAATAATAACTTTCTCCCTATGTACGCAGTCATGCAAGCGGGCTTTGCCATGCTGGAGGCAGGAACGACACGAGCAAAAAACACCAAAAACATTCTTCTCAAGGTTCTCATTTTCTCTTTATTTAAACATTTATTTCACTCGTTATGTCTAACCCGGAAGGATTAACAGAATCTGGTGGACACGGGCGTCGCAACGGTCGTGTGGTTTGCCATCGGCCATGCATTTGCTTTTGGCGATGTGAGTACTCCCCGCCTTGCGCGCGTGCATGCATGTTAATCATCAATCTGACATTTGGTGATGGTCATCAGGGCAATGCGTTCATCGGGACATCGGATTTCTTCCTGTACAACTATGAAGACTATGCCTTTTTCATGTTTCAGGTTTGTTCTCACTGTCAACTTTTCCTTTCGGTTGAGTCTCATTTTGATGTGTTTTTTGTGGCATGAATGTAGTGGGCATTTGCAACGACAGCAGTGTCTATCATCAGCGGGCCATTGGCCGAGCGCACTCAGTTTACATCATTCTTGATCTCCACGGGGATCATGGCCGGGTGGATCTACCCCATCATTGCGCACTGTACGCACGGGACTTATCATGTGACCTTTGGCACAAACTGACTTCTACTGTAAATAAGGGGCATGGTCGGAAGACGGCTGGCTGCGCAATCTCGGGACAAACGGATTCATCGACTATGCAGGTGGTGGGGTTGTTCACATGGTGGGTGGAGGTACTCATCTCTTATCTTGACTCTGAGTATGCGCATTGTGGCTTACTCTCAATGTACCATAAATTAGGCGTGGGTCTTGTAGGGGCCATAACCGTGGGTCCTCGTATGGGGCGCTTTGAAACAACTCAAAAGGTATTTACCCTTGCTTCTCTTCGGTATCATGTTTGTTCACAATCAATCAACTCTCTGCAGAAAGCTATCTTCTCTTTTAAGCGACCAAAGGGACAAGAAATTCCAGGCCACAACTCCCCACTTGTAGCACTTGGCATATTCGTTCTCTGGTATGATTCGCTTTCCTCTTGTTCACTCTTTCGTATAATCTAACCATTAGGCTCGTTAATAGGTTCGGATGGTTCGGATTCAACTCAGGCTCAACACTGGGCCTGACCCTCGGCAGAGCCTCCTTGGCCGGTCGCATCGCTGTGAACACGGTCATGGCGAGCACTGCTGGGAGCCTGTCCACACTTCTCCTTCTGCGGTAATGCTTCTTTACTGCTCCTCGTGATGTTGTTGGCCACCGGCTAATGCACAACCTACAACAGAGTAATATCGGGACAATACAATCTCGAAGGAACAGGCAACGGGCTACTTACAGGAGCGGTGGCGGTCACTTCATCATGTGCTGTCGTTGAGCCATGGAGTGCTATGTTTATAGGAGGTTAGACTGATGCATTTCCAGGATCGAAAAGTTGGAGCCGTCCTAACCCTCGGGTGATACAGTGACAAGCGGGATAGTGTACATAGGGGCGAGACAGTTGCTGCTCTACTGCCGCGTTGATGACCCGCTTGAAGCTGCTCATGTGCACTTTTTTGGTGGTTTATGGGGAGTCGTCTGCGTTGGTACGCTTGATTCATGTTCTGAGGACGTTGCTGTTTCTGATGGCCTCTTGCCCTTTAGGTCTCTTTGCCCAGCAGGCCTACGTTGACGCAGCGTACGGCTCAGACCAAGTTTATGGCCTCTTCTACGGCGTATGCAGCCTGACCACCCCTTGTCCTAACTCATGTCCCTTACTTCTGTAATCCTTCTAGGGAGGATGGGAACAGCTGGGCATCCAATTGCTTGGTGTCGTCGTGATCACTGGATGGGTAACCTTCTGGTCTCTTCCTTTGTTCCTGAGCCTTCACTACTTCCACAAGCTGCGGTATGTTCAGCCGATCTCACTGTCCCTGCGCGTTTTCTAATGGATTCTCCTGCTGGACGAGCGCAGAGTACCGCATGAAGTGGAGGTGACAGGATTAGACATCACAAAGCATGGTGGATCGGCCTACCCTCACTTCGTGCATGCCTCGGCAGATGGATAAACTTTTTGTAGCGGTAAATACAGTGCGTACGCTCGAGTTGAACCATCAATCAGAGGAAGAGAAACAGCCTAGAGCCGGGCCTTGGTGGGGCGGTAGGTGGGTCGAGTTTTTGTGCTTGATGCCTGTCGTGGTTCATCAAAGTCGTTGTGAGTGGACCAACTGTTTGGCCCGTCCAGTGTGCTGGAGGTCCGGTCGCTGGAAGCAGAAGCAGATTCGGCTGCTGGAAGTTCAGTGGAGGTGCTATCTACAGAGGAGGATGAAGTAGAGGTAGAAGTTTCCGAGGGCGACGTGGATGAAGATGAAGAATCTGGACAGAGAGAATCGATTTCGATCTTGCGAACGTCTTGATAAGAAAGGTCGATCCACTCGTCTAAAGAGCAGAACGCCAACTGGTGCGTAGCAAGGTATATTTCTCGCAGTACCTTCACAAGGAATTCACTAAGTCAACAGTGAACTGAAAGCCATACGACATGGAGAGGACTATGTACTTGATGAATGTATCGTTCAACTTTGCCCGGAAATGTCCACCGGGGATAGTTGAAGTTGACTGTGACCAACTGAGGAACAATCCAGCAGTAAGCTCTCATAAATAAATAAAGTTGTGGAGCTGTTATCCTTTTTACCTTGTATGCACACATGATAGGTTGACACTTTTCCTGCATCATCAGTCAACACTAGATCAGCCCAAGTGTAAAAACAGAAGATAAGCGCGTGAAGGGCATGTACCGTCCATGCACCCTTGAGTGGGCCTCGCTTGGCCTTGGTAGAGGCAAAAGAGCTCGGGTGGAGAGTGAGGCTGTAGCTCTTGCCCGCTGCTCCCTTCACATGTTCTTTCGCGATGTTGATCCAATCGACCTCGGCCGTCTCGCTATCCTTACCGTGGGCCTGTAGGAAAGCCAATGAGTGCACGCCATTCCTTCCCGCATGGGAAATATGTATGTTCCTCTCAGTCTACGTACACGCGACGAGCTACCTGCATCATCCACGAATCGCGTGCATGCTGTGATGCTGATTCTAGATCCAAGCAGTGGACATGTGTACACTGCAGATAACAAGAATGTAAGTTCATCACGCCGGATGCAATCAGAATTGCCTGCGCGCAAACGAATCAATCAAGCCAAGTCAAGACCAGCGCTATGCACCCGTTCGAATGTACGGATAGGAATCCCATGTCTTCTCCTCGATGGTGAGAGCGTTCTGCGGCAGGATCTTGTGGGTCCATGCTGGTAGACCCTCAATGTGGAACTCGCGCACTCTATAGATTCCCCGCGTGCCCGTCTTCTTGTCCTCAAACGGCCGTGCCTCGCGCGTCTTCACCTCTGCCCCTGTCGCACGTCCCTCACGCACCGATCGTACCACCATATACACGTGTCCCACCCGAAACTGTTGGCCACCACCACCACAATATTAGTTTTAACATGTTCGTTAAAATTCTAAATTATTTCAAAATCAATTGAAAATAATACAAATTTCAACATCGATAAAAATATTATTATTCAAAAAATAATAAATAATAAAAAATCGAACAAAAGTTACCTCCTCTACGGAGAAGGGCAACGGTATGCGACTATAGAATAATGCATAAGAGATTAGTCAACTCTGGCAAACAGCACAAATAATGCCAAAAGATTAGACGTACTACTCCCGCACCAGCACCATCTTTCCGTTACTGTTACCAAAAGATCAAATCGTTTCGTTTCGAATCAAAACATAATTCGAAATAATAGTTGCCAGATTGAAACGTGTTTGGAAATTTTCAATTAACTTTCAATTTTGCCAAACGAACAAATCTAGAGCAAGGTCAATCGGTCAGGAAGAAGTTCTCGTCCACGACCTGCACTTGTACGGCTCCACCCTTCGGCTTCCCGCCTTTCTTCTTGTTGGCATTGTTGACAGTGTTGGCCTTGTTCCCGCCCTTCTTCTTCTGTCCACCACCCGCGTTGGCGCCGCCCTTCTGCTTACCGCCTTGCTTACCTCGATTCGCTTGAGCTCCCTGATCGGCAGATGCCTTCTTGGGCCGATCGGGATTGAGCAATTGATTGCGCTGTCCCTTTTCGAGTTTCTGTTGATAATGAACCTCTTATGAGATTGATAATGATCATCTTCGGACTTACTGTGAGTGTACTCTACCTTTGATTTTGGTGAAGGAGCGGCCGGTTGCTTCTTCTTCTTCTTTTGATTGGGATCTCCAAAGACGGCATCAGTGATCATTTCCTCCTCCTTTTGCTTTCGCTTCTTGAACTTGGATTCCTTTGGCCCGCTCTGCTTGTCCCGTACTGATCAGCAAGAATACATAGCAGGACGGAAGAAGTACACCTACCTCAGTGGTCGCGTCAGACTTCTCGTTGTTTCGCGGTCTCTTGTTGTCCCTTCGTGGCTTCTTGTTCTGGTTATTGTTCTTGTTGGGTTTGCCCTCAGTCTGCTTCTTGGGAGGCGCAGGACTAGCTCCTCGTTTTCGCTTCTTTGCTCCATTTGGAGTTTCCTTCTCATCATCGATCACCACCCGCTCTGGTGCTTTCTTGGCTGGTGCCTTCTTTGGCTTCTTTGGAGTGACTGTCTTCGAGGCCTCCGCAGCTGGCCTGAATAGAACATTCATTAGATGAGAGAGTGACAGAAGCTCGAATATCAAGGAAAGACGTACTGTTCGGGAGCGGGTTCCTCTTCTTCCGTGAATACGAGGGTAGCCGCAACGGCAGTGATACGTGCATCAATGTTGACCTCGGCCTTGGGCTCCTTCAGCGTGATAGGTAGCGTTTGGTCCTCGCTCGGCTCGGGCACTTCCCACACCTTGATGACACCCTCAGAGGAGCCAGACACAAGGAAGTGTCGCACCTCTATTGTCAATTGTTAGAAACATTTGCAACAACGTTGATACACGGCGAGCCCGTACTATCAGCTTTCTTGCCCTCGACAGCCTCTTCCTGCATTGGCAGATCAGTGACGGACAGGCCGCGGATACGAGTCTTATGTCCGACGAGATCGTGCGTCATCTCGCCTGTTTCAATGTCCCAACACTGAAGCAACCCTTCCTCGCAACCAAGGGCTACCAGCTTCGCCTAGTAGTACTAATGTGTGAGCTTTTGGAATAATGCACTTATTCGACGCAAGTTGCAGTGCATACCGTGACAAAGGCAAGCGAGATGATCTTACGAGGAGCTGTGATAGTGTGTTTGACGGTGTTATCGGCCGTGGTGTAGATTGTGAGCTTGGTCTCATCCACTAAGCAATAGACTTCTCCACTTGGGGACCATCGCACCATCTGAGGAGCTATAAGGCGAGTACACAAGTGAGTTAGGAGAAGCAGAAGGCCAGGCGTAAAGGCAAGGAGTCCAACCTCGAACAAGCCGAGTCTTGAAAGCCGATTTGCCCTTGACAAGATCCCACATCTTCATGGACTTGTCCTTACCGATAGACAGCGCCACCTTACCGGAGGGGTGCACCGACAAATCGATGATGCCTCCTCTAACAAATGCAACATCAAGTCAATTAGTCAGCACCACTAGAAGCACGCTGCTTCGGTGTACATACTTGTGTGCCTTAAGATTGACCAGGCACTCCCAACGCTTGGTCTCCCAAATGCAGATGACGCCATCTTGACCTCCACTCAACATGTGGGATCCGTAAAACTCAATTGCATTGATTGCACCTGCACGTCGACCGATGATCAGATGGTGCGAAAAGTACACTTGAATGTAGTACATCAGCAGTTAACACTCACCGTTATGCTGCATGAGACTTCCCACTTCAACTCTCTTCTTTAAGTCGTATATCCTGTGTGTTCACAAATGTGCACGACGGTCAATTACTGGTTAGAATGCGAGATCGCGCCACTCACTCCTCTACGCGGCAGCGCATCACTTCTGCATTGCCGGTACCAAACACATCAGGAGCACACAACACATACACGCCACACACCAACATTGTTGGAGGAATGCAGTGATGAAGGTGGTGCGCACTTGACAGTCTCATCAGCGCTGCCAGAAGCAAGGAGTTGCTTGTGAGTAGTGAGGGAAGTGATGCCATTGAGGTGGGACGAGTAGATAAACATCGGATCCAACCGTAGCTCCTGCAACCACCACGACCTTGTTAGATAGCTCACCATCTATATCAATATTTTTAAAGTATATTTTCCTTTTTCGAAATAAATATACCCAAAAAAGATATTTTTATATTTGTTGATGAGAACAAAGATGAAAATCCTAAATTTTTAATTTCTAAATTTTTCCAGATGGGCAGCAAGGTACCGTCTTGCTCGCTTTGCCCTGCTGCGCATCGTTTTCGAGACAGTAGAATCCATAGAGGATGTGCTCGTAGGTTCCTGCAACCACCACGAACTCCATCCTTCCTTTCTCTCTCTAAGTTGTTCTCAATCTCTAAAAAAAAATCTCCTCCGATCCCGATTTCTTCCCGATGAGATCGGAAAAGAAAATAATTTCTTCAAAGAAACAAAAAGAAAATAGGAAAGAAAATGAATTAAATATTGTGGTTTGAAATAATTATGTTTACACAAGCATGCTTGGGAAAAAAGTACAACACATTACTGTGGCTTTAAATCGAATGGTCGCCTTTAGGTGGGCGAGGAACTGGCAAGAGAGGTGTACTTCTTCCTGATGAAGTCCTCTCGTGTTTTGCTGCCGTGAGGAAAGGCCAGAGGGAGAAGTGAGAACGAGAGTGTTGGTTGGAAATGGTTGAGAGTGGACGTACACATCGGTGGTCGGTGTGATGGGTTCAGTCGAAGGAGGCAGGAACTGCAGCCAACGTCGGTTGGCGACTTCATTTCCTGTCCGCTCCAAGAACTAGAAGAGAGTTGGAATGTCGTATCGTTAGTAACCACATGCTGTCCAGAGTCAAGGACTGGCAGTTAAGGAGCTGTACTCGAATATCGTTGATCTCCCAGTCATCAAGATCGAGCGATCGGACCTTGGTGATGTGCGCTCCGAGACTACGATGAACTCCCGCGCATTCAATACAGAGGGTGATGCCCAGATTGATGGAAGCCCAGTCCGGATCTAAAGAAAGGTGGAGTTAGTGTACGCCGATCATTAAACCGGCATTTGAAGACGACACAGACCTGTTCGCCCACAGTCAGCGCAAGTATTGTTGCCCGATCGCTTGGCAATATCAAGCAAAAGGTGTTTACGGTAGTCGCGACCTTCGGGTGAGTCCTCATCTTCGGGTACATTCAGTGCACGGATATCAAGCTTGGAACCCGACTGTTCGGAGAAACACCATGATAAGAAGCACACCTTGCAAAATGAGGACGAATGTGGGAAGTGACCTTGGCGAGCATCGATGCGATACTTCGTTGTCGGCCCCTAAGTGTGTGCTGGAGTTGGGTTTTCATGAGCTTGGCGTTGAGATCCTTGATGGCCGTAACCCATTCACTTCGGGCCTCCTCGGATTCGGCAAGGAAGACAAAGTTTCGGTTAGCTGTCAGCACCTCGAACGGATAGGCCATCTCCTTCGCGCTCTTCTCCTTGATTGGCATTTCATGTGCCATTGCAAAGAGGATTTGGATGGAGCCCGAGGGTGGTAGCTTCTTCTCTTCAGCTGTAGTTGGCTGGGTAGATGAAGGAAAAGACAAGAAGAGGTCAGCATAGGTATCAGGCACGTAATGCTGCGTTGAAAATGAAAGCGTTGTACCCTGTCCGGATAGTAAGTCAAGCTGTCGGCGGTGAGCACACACCAGCGTTTCTTATATTTGGTGAACCGACTGTGTGTCTGCTTCTTGAGGAAACCCTGGAGGATGATTTCCTTGCCGTCCTCAGTCTCCGGCTTATCCGCGCTCAACTTGCTATCACGTGTTTGCTCTTCTTCACTTGACGTCAGTGGAGCTGACAGCTCATCTTTCTTGGCCTCTGTATCACCTTGTTAGTGATCATGGCTGTCCTACCTTTATGAACCCATACCTTTATCCTCTTTACCCTTGCTGACATTTGGTGTGTTTCGCGCGCCTTGAGGAGAAGCCGTCGAATCGGTTATTACATTAGCCCGCACACTCGTGATAGCATCTCTGCGTGTAAGACCAAGAAGAGGTGAGTAGGATTTGGAGAAGTGAAAAAAGGTGCACCTCACTTCATACCGTAGTGATCCGATCCACTCCAACATTTCATTTTCGCTCTCGGCGTGGAGGAGGATGGTGATCTCCTCCTTCCCCACCAACTGGAAGCAGTACTTTTGGCCTGGCACTTCCAATTCCTGGTCATAGAAAATAGCGTCAGCAATGAACCTATGATTGTGCAGGGCTCAGGGGAAGAGCAGTTTACCTTGACTGAACAGAACAGGAGGTCAATAGGTACTCCTGCAAACTCAGTATCCTACGTAAAAGAACGAACTGTCATTGAATGGTCGGCAATAGCTAAGTCATTACTTGAGTACCTGTTTCTTTTTGTAGTAGGTCAAAAACCCATCCTCAATAACAAACCATCGTTTTGTCCACTTCTGGTTGATAATAGGCCCAGCAAGGAGGTTTAGCGGAGACAGAGGGATGCCTCGAGTGGCTTGTCGCTCGGTCAACATCATCAATGCTCCACATGTTTTAGCCTAGAGAAGGCATGAGTATGGCCCGTCCACGCCTACAGGCTGCAATCCAACGAACCTCCTTCGGTATCATCTTGGTCATTTCGTCAATTTCGTCATCACAAGGTTCATCAATTGCGTTGCTCGGCTGTCGAATGAAGAGAGGGCTCGTCAACCATGGTTTTTACCATCAGAACGTTTATAGAGTGGTACCCTCTTCGCTTCGTTCATAGCATTCATCCACATGAGCATGTCCTTGTAGGTAGACGCTTGCAGGTAAATGTTACGCTTTGGTGTGATCAGCGCAAAGGTATCCTTTTTGCCAGGCAGCTTGGCCTCCTTCACCGAGCATAAGCGCATGTCAAACTCACCCAATGGGAAATCGTCCTGATTCTGTATCCCCAGGATTAGAGGATTCAACAAATGATGAGAGCAATCTGCGGGAGTACCTCTTGCAAGCGCCAATAGACCAAGTAGGTGCCCTGAAAGCCATACCAACGTTTTTTAGCCTTGGTAAATCGGATACCGCCCAGCTTGACAAGGTATCCGCATTTCTTGGTGATGTCCGGTCCTCCTGTTCGGCGCACCACAAATCCGCCATCTCGTCCGTGCAACTCAACCTCACTACGCGCCTTGCCAGCAGTTCGTCGGAGAGGTGAGGAGCCCGTAAGTGAGTTGCTAAGGGGCGACGGAGGAATGGACAGAGATTGAGATGGAGATGGCGTGAGCAGGTTCTTCACATCGTCAAGCGACCCGCTCGTCCGTTCACTCTGCGCATTTTTCTCGGTACTCGAAGCCTCACCCTGCGGATGAGATACAGGGATGACGATTGGAGCCGAGAGAGTACGAGATGGGCGACCGGAAAGGGAGAGCTCCTGATCGCCTTCGCTTTCTACATCGCTCTCGTTATTCTTTTCCTCAGGTTCGAGAGGCTCGCTTAGCACAGTTATTTCCATGGTGTCGTTCGCCGATGCGGGAGTGGTTGTTTCATCGAGGAATGTCGTATTCTCTTCGGCAACCACTGGCTCGCTATTCGCCAAAAGAGAGTCAGCGGACATGGCCCTCCTTTCGATCTCGGCGCTGGCCGGGCTACTTGACGTTCGACGATGCTTCCGAGGGGTATCTGAGTTAGAAAGAGTACTAGCTTGCTGCAATTCTGCGCTGAGACTCATGTTGGGTTCTTCACTGTTATCTTCCTCAAAGCTTGATGAAGTTGGTGTAGATACGCCTGGGCGTGGCGTTGGCACATCGGCGCCCTAGTGGGTGTTAACAGGAATTTAGTTCATATTTACAGAATCTGTAGAGTTGATGGTGGGCACCTTCAGCTCTTCCTTAAGCGATTTGATAACCTTGCCGAGCGCGATGCAATCGGGAAGGCTGTCAATTCGATCCGTCTTCTCTTTTATAAATAAACACTTGGCGAAGAATTCATAGAATATGGGCTCTAGCTCTCGCGAATGGTGCAGCATTGCCACGGTCTGTGTGATCACAATTATCCATAAACATGGAGGCGCTACTTTGAACTAAACGAGCCAAAGTAAGCCATAAAGGAACACGTACGAGCACAGAACGATGCTTAACGTTGCCAGAGCTCTGCTTGTTCTGCTCTGCTATATACGTCGAGAAGGGAGGAAACTGCTTTGACAGCGGATACTGCCGTAGAACCTGCACCAAACCGCTCAGTTCGAAACTCAGGAAGCTGCATAACAAAGCCAGCGCACCTTATGCATGGAAAGCACGGTGTCGCTCTTTCTCTTCATTTCGGAAGCAGCCATCTTGGCGCGAAGCTCGGGGCTGAAGATCTGGCTCTCCCAGACCTTTACCTGGGCTTCTATCTGTTCGATATTCTTGCGCAAGGCGATCTTGAACCGTTGCACGAGCTGGGCGTTTTCATTCTCTTCGCCCTTAGAGGGGCTTGAGACGAGTGGGGACTGCGCCAAGTGCGCGATCTCCTGCTGGTCGCACAAGAGCTTCAGTTCAGCCCAAGCAGCCCTCAAGGTTATCATTGCATCATTGTGCGGGGCCTCTCTTATATCTTCCTCCCCTCCATGAAGAATCTATTAAGCTATCCAACTTTCTGCTGTAGCTTTTAAGCTCTTTCTTTCTCGTTCTACCTTTCGTTTCTCTTCTTCCGTCGCGCGGATACACACCATTCCTCTAATTTGGTAACACAAACGTATCGCGGAAGAATGAAAAGGAGGGAAGCACCTTAGCCGGTGTGTTAGGCGAGGTAGATAAGCCAGAACGACGGAAGGCCGCAGGCGAAGACGGTGGTGAGGAGAGAGAGCTGGACGAGTTTTTCTTTCGTAGCGAGTAGAGCACCGG
>CDEZ01022169.1:0-12684 GCA_000826365.1 Acanthamoeba royreba | reverse complement strand
GTAGTTGAGCGGCGATGGCTCAGCTGCTTCATACGATTACTGGGGGAATTCAACGGCCGATACGTTCAGCTGACCGGTCTGTGGGAATTGTGCTCGGGGCACTTGCAAAGACAAGAGAGCGGTGGCGCTTCAAATGACGACGATCTCAACGAACCCTCCCTCACACCAACAGGCCGAGAGAAGGAAGAGCTCCTCCAGTATTTCCTTGCAGGTCACGAGCAACCTCTATAAATCACATACTAACTGCTCCTGCAAGCTAAATAGGCCACAAGGTGACGTGCACGCTCTCGCTCAGGGTTTGAAGGCCGCAGAGTAGGCCGCATAGTCGCTGACCCACTCCCTGAAGTGGCGAAGCTTCATGTCGGGCGTGAACTGCCATCTGTGCACGACGTCCACGGCGAAGGTCTTGCCTGTGGCGTTGGACTTGCCCTCGACGCGACAGAACACAGCGACGTCAGGCTCGCCCGCGGCCGGCGTCATGAAGGTCTCCGGCTCGTACTTGCTGTAGGTCGCCGCTTGTGTATCCTTGATGATGAAGTCGACTATGGCGTCAGGACCGCGCAGGGGAGTGGGCGTCTGGGGACCCGCATCGAAGATGACGTCTGGAGTCATTCTCGACTTGAGCGCCTGGAGATCTCCAGTCGAGTATTCAGTGTAGATCTGCTTGCACACCTCAAGAGCAGAGGGAGTCGTCATTGTTCTTGTTTCCTGCTCTGTGTTCTGTTCGCTTGAGGACAAGCCCAGCTAGGATTTTCTCACGTGTTTGTTGTGTCCAAGCAGGCCTTCTTTGGTAACAGCCCAAACATGGATAGTTGGAATATCCGTAACAGATTTGAAAATTTTGAAACGCATCTCCAACTTACAACAAAACAATTTTCTGAAACAGTTTCGGATGACCGAATACTTGAAATTTGTGAATTAGCATAATTTCTGAAATATGCAACATTTTGAGTATGGTTTGAAATGGTTATGTACGACTGAAACAAGTTTCAGAAATGATTGATTCTGAGATTAACGATTGATGACAACCAGGTGCTCGACACACCAGCTACCACCCCAACAATAACAACAACAACAACAACAGGTGATTGAAACACCACGTTATGCTGCACAGCTTGACCACCACCATCCCCACCACCACCACCACCACTTCTTACCGATAAGGTCAGATCATCCATCGTCATTCATCATCCTCTTACTACGACTGCTGCGGCCGTTCCTTCCATCCTTCATCTTCATCTTCCTTTTGGATTCTCCTAATCATGTCTTCCATCTTGCGACTTTCTTCTTCTTCTTTCACATCATCTGCCTCGTCCCTCCTCTTTCTTCTTGATCTGATTTCTCGATGGCCGCGAGGCGCCGATGCCGGATCACAGCAGGCCAACCCCGTGCCGGGTCCGTCCGACGACTCGCTGGCGATCGACACTGGATGGATCCTGATGTCGGCCTACCTCGTCTTCTGTACCCCACCCTTCTCAAATTTCAATTATAATGAATTATATTATAATTATATTCAATTCAATTCAATAAAAATAAAATAAAATAAAATATACATATATTCATATTCATATTATATTCAATTCAATTAAATTAAATTAAATTCAATTCAATTAAATTAAACTATTCATTTAAAATTATTTATTCATAATGTTTCACATTATTTATTAGCACATTAAACAATAAATAATAAACAACAAACAATAAATAATAAATAATAAACAATAAATAATAACTAAATAAAACAAATGAGTGACGACTGTCTTCTTTGTTCTGCGCAGTCATGCAAGCAGGGTTTGCCATGCTGGAGGCAGGGACGACGCGAGCAAAAAACACCAAAAACATTCTTCTCAAGGTTTGCTCTATTTATTCTCTTTTTGCTTTTCTTTTACGGCTAACACTGGTAGGATTGCACCAACACAACAGAATCTGGTGGACACAGGCGTCGCAACGGTCGTGTGGTTTGCCATCGGCCATGCGTTTGCTTTTGGCGATGTGAGTGGCTCCTCAACCTTGCATGTTGTAAGTCATCAATTCAATCATTGACATGTGGTAATGGTCATCAGGGCAATGCGTTCATCGGAACATCAGATTTCTTCCTGTACAACTATGAAAACTATGCCTTTTTCTTGTTTCAGGTTCGTTCTCACAGCCAACATTCCTCTCGATCGATTCGACGTCTCGCTGATGTGTTTTATGGTGGCACGAAATGCAGTGGGCATTTGCAACGACAGCAGTGTCTATCATCAGCGGGCCATTGGCCGAACGCACTCAATTTACATCATTCTTGATCTCCACGGGGATCGTGGCCGGGTGGATCTATCCCATCATTGCACACTGTACGCACGGGACTTATTGTGTGGTCTTTGGCACGAACTGACTCCTCATCTACCTCCTGTTCGTAAAGGGGCATGGTCGGAAGACGGCTGGCTGCGCAATCTCGGGACAAACGGATTCATCGACTATGCAGGTGGTGGCGTTGTTCACATGGTGGGTGGAGGTACTCGTCTATTATCTTGATCCGTTTCAGTTTGTGCATTGCGGCTGACTAACAGTACCATAACTTAGGCGTGGGTCTTGTGGGTGCCATAACCGTGGGCCCTCGCATGGGGCGCTTCGAAACAACTCAAAAGGTATGTACCCTTTCTCTATTCATTTCTCTTCGTGTATCATTGTTTGTTCACATCAATTCTCTGGATTGCAGAAAGCTATCTTCTCTTTCAAGCGACCAAAGGGACAAGAAATTCCAGGCCACAACTCCCCGCTAGTAGCACTTGGCATATTCGTTCTATGGTTCTATTCGCTTGCTACCTTTTGTTTAACTCTGTCGTAATACAATCTGACCATTTGAAAATAGGTTCGGATGGTTTGGGTTTAACTCCGGCTCAACACTGGGTCTTACCCTCGGCAGAGCCTCCTTGGCCGGCCGCATCGCCGTGAACACAGTCATGGCGAGCACTGCTGGGAGCCTGTCCACGCTTCTCCTTCTGCGGTAATGCCTCTTTTATTACTGGTCTTCGTGATGTTGGTCTCTAGCTAATGTGTACAATCTACAACAGAGTTATATCGGGACAATACAATCTCGAAGGAACAGGCAACGGGCTTCTTACAGGAGCGGTGGCGGTTACCTCATCGTGTGCTGTCGTTGAGCCATGGAGTGCTATGTTTATAGGAGGTTCGACTACTGTATGTCCTGGATCGAGTCTTCGAACTAACGCGTATGGGATGATACAGTGACAAGCGGGATCGTGTACATAGGGGCGAGACAGTTACTGCTCTACTGCCGCGTTGATGACCCACTTGAAGCTGCTCATGTGCACTTTTTTGGTGGTTTATGGGGAGTCATTTGCGTTGGTACGATTGATTCGTGTTCCAACGGACCTCATGGTTGTTGCTGTGTCTGATGGTTTCTTCTTGCCCTTTAGGTCTCTTTGCACAACAGGCCTACGTCAATGCAGCGTACGGCTCAGACCAAGTTTACGGCCTCTTCTACGGCGTACGCAGCCCTGATCCCCTTGTCCTGGGAAATTATGTCCCCCTTACTTCTGAAATCCTTCTAGGGAGGATGGGAGCAGCTGGGCATCCAGTTGCTTGGCGTCGTCGTGATCACTGGATGGGTAACCTTCTGGTCTCTTCCTCTGTTCCTGAGCCTTCATTACTTCCACAAGTTGCGGTATGTTTAGCCGATCTCACTTTCCTGCGCGTTTTCTAATGGGTTTTCCTGCTGGGCGAGCGCAGAGTACCGCATGAAGTGGAGGTGACAGGACTAGACATCACAAAGCATGGTGGATCGGCCTACCCTCACTTCGTGCATGCCTCAGCAGATGGATAAACTTTTTGTAGCGGTAAATACAGTGCGTACGCTCGAGTTGAACCATCTAATTAGAAGGGAAGCGCCTAGAGCCGGGCCTTGGTGGGGCGGTAGGTGGGTCGAGTTTTTTTTGTGCTTGATGACTGTCGTGGCTCATCAAAGTCGTTGTGAGTGGACCAACTGTTTGGCCCGGCCAGTGTGCTGGAGGTCCGGTCGCTGGCAGCAGAAGCAGATTCGGCTGCTGGAAGTTCGGTGGAGATGCTATCTACAGAAGATGATGAAGTAGAGGTAGAAGTTTCTGAGAGCGGCGTGGATGAAGATGAAGAATCGGGACAGAGAGAATCGATTTCGATCTTGCGAACGTCTTGATAAGAAAGGTCGATCCACTCGTCTATGGAGCAGAACGCCAACTGGTGCGTAGCAAGGTAGATTTCTCGCAGTACCTTCACAAGGTATTCACTAAGTCAACACCAAGTGGACACGAACAGACATATGACAAGAAGAGGATGTACTTGATGAATGTATCGTTCAACTTTGCCTGGAAACGTCCATCGGGGATAGTTGAAGTTAACTGTGACCAACTGAGGAACCATCCAGCAGTAAGCACTCATATAAATAAAGTTATGGAGCTGGAGCTATAATCCTTTACCTTGTATGCACACATGATAGGTTGACTCTTCTCCTGCATTATCAGTCAGCACTAGAAGTGTAAACAGAAGATAAGGGTCTGTACCGTCCATGCACCCTTGAGTGGGCCTCGCTTAGTCTTGGTAGAGGCAACGGAGCTCGGATGGAGAGTGAGGCTGTAGCTCTTGCCTGCTGCTCCTTTCACATGTTCTTTCGCGATGTTGATCCAATCGACCTCGGCTGTCTCGCTATCCTTCCCGTGTGCCTGTAGGAAAGCCAATTAGTGCACGCCATTCCTCCCTACAATGGTAGTGTCTTCAACTGAATCGACGTACATGCGACGAGCTACCTGCATCATCCACGAATCGTGTGCATGCTGTGATGTTGATTCTAGATCCGAGCAGTGGGCATGTGTATACTGCAGATAGCAACGAATGTAAGTTCATCATGCCCGATGCAATCAGAACTGCCTGCGCACAATAGAAATCAAGTCACCAAGTCAAGCCAGCGCTATGCACCCGTGCGAATGTATGGATAGGAATCCCAGGTCTTCTCCTCGATGGTGAGAGCGTTCTGAGGCAGGATCTTGTGGGTCCATGCCGGCAGACCCTCAATGTGGAACTCGCGCACTCGGTAGATTCCCCGCGTGCCCGTTTTCTTGTCTTCGAACGGCCGTGCCTCACGCGTCCTCACCTCTGCTCCTGTCGCACGCCCCTCCCGCACCGATCGTACCACCATATACACGTGTCCCACCCTAAACTACATATCACCAATAAATTAGTAAAATTCATAGAATTAATAATACATGCAAAATTTCCTTTAACAATAGAAAATATTATTAATGATAAAAATTTCAAAATAACAGCACTAAGGTACCTCCTCTACGGAGAAGGGCAACGGTATGCGACTATTTTCAGAAAGATGAGTTAGCCACGGCAACACCTCAAGTCTTGTTTAGATTTGACGTACTACTCCCGCACCAGCACCATCTTATGTTTCTTTGCGCCACAAAAAAGATATCAAAGCTGTTTCATAATGCGAAACGAAACATGTTTGAATTACTCGAAACATATTTCGTTTGAATTACTTTTGAAAATTACGAAATCGTAATTCAATTTTGCCAAACATGAAATGCTCAATTTAATCGGTGAGGAAGAAGTTCTCGTCCACGGCTTGCACTTGTACGGCTCCACCCTTCTGCTTCCCGCCCTTCTTCTTGTTATTGGCATTGTTGGCCTTGTTCCCGCCTTTCTTCTTCTGTCCTCCACCCGCGCTGGCGCCAGCCTTCTGCTTACCGCCCTGCTTACCCCGATTCGCTTGAGCTCCCTGATCGGCTGCCGACGCCTTCTTGGGCCGATCTGGGTTGAGTAGTTGATTGCGCTGTCCCTTTTCGAGTTTCTGTTGATGATTCTTTGTATAAGTCTTTGATGATGATCTTTGGACTTCATGTGAATGTACTCTACCTTTGATTTTGGTGAGGGAGCGGCCGGTTGCTTCTTCTTTTTCTTCTGATTGGGATCCCCAAAGACAGCATCAGTGATCATTTCCTCCTCCTTCTGCTTTCGCTTCTGGAACCTGGATTCCTTTGGCCCGCTCTGCTTGTCCCGCACTGATCAGCAAGGAGACACAGGAACATGACCGGAAGAAGTACACCTATACCTCAGTAGACGCGTCAGGCTTCTCATTGTTTCGCTGCCTCTTGTTGTCTCTTCGCTGTGGCCTCTTGTTCTGGTTGTTATTCTTGTTGGGCTTGCCCTCAGTCTGCTTCTTGGGAGGCGCGGGGCTAGCTCCTCGTTTTCGCTTCTTTGCTCCATTTGGGTTTTCCTTCTCATCATCGATTACCACCCGCTCTGGTGCCTTCTTGGCTGGTGCCTTCTTTGGCTTCTTTGGAGTGGCTGTCTTCGAGGCCTCGGCAGCTGGCCTGGAATAAGATATGTTCATCAGAACAAGTGATCTAAGCTCAAATATCTGGGAAAGACGTACTGCTCGGTAGTGGGTTCCTCTTCTTGCGTGAATACGAGGGTAGCCGCAACAGCAGTGATACGTGCATCAATGTTGACTTCAGCCTTGGGTTCCTTCAGCGTGATAGGTAGCGTTTGGTCCTCGCTCGGCTCGGGCACTTCCCACACCTTGATGACACCCTCAGAGGAGCCAGACACAAGGAAGTGTCGCACCTCTATTGCCAATTGTTAGATGTACATACGCAACAGCGTGCTACGCGAGACGAGCATGTACTATCAGCTTTCTTGCCCTCGGCAGCCTCTTCCTGCATTGGCAGATCAGTGACGGACAAGCCGCGGATACGAGTCTTATGTCCGATGAGATCGTGCGTCATCTCGCCTGTTTCAATATCCCAACACTGAAGCAACCCTTCCTCGCAACCGAGCGCTACCAGCTTCGCCTAGTGGTACTAATGTGTGAGCTCTTGGAGAAAACATGCACTCATTTGACGCAAGTTGCAGTACATACCGTGACAAAGGCAAGCGAGATGATCTTACGAGGAGCTGTGATAGTGTGTCTAACGGTGTTATCAGCCGTGGTGTAGATGGTGAGCTTCGTGTCATCCACTAAGCAATAGACTTCTCCACTAGGGGACCACCGCACCATCTGAGGAGCTAGAGAGCGAACGTACAAGTGAGTTAGGAAGAAGCTGAAGGCCAGAGCTAAAGGTGAGGAATTCAACCTCGAACAAGCCGAGTCTTGAAAGCCGACTTGCCCTGTACAAGATCCCACATCTTCATGGACTTGTCCTTACCGATCGACAGTGCCACCTTACCGGAGGGGTGCACCGAGAAATCGATGATGCCTCCTCTACAATTACAACATCAAGTCAAGTTCACTCATTACCACTAGAAGCATGCTTTTGAGGTACACATACTTGTGTGCCTTAAGATTGACCAAGCATTCCCAGCGCTTGGTCTCCCAAATGCAGATGACGCCATCTTGAGCTCCACTCAACATGTGGGATCCGTAAAACTCAATTGCATTGATTGCACCTGCGCATGTAGATCAGTTGGGTGTTCAAAAAGTCTACCTGAATGTAGCATCATCAAGGAAAACACTCACCGTTGTGCTGCATGAGACTTCCCACTTCAACTCTCTTCTTCAAGTCGTATATCCTGTGTGTTCACAAACGTGCACGAGAGTCAATTACAATTGGCTATCATGCGCAAACAGCGTCATTCACTCACTCTCTGGGCGGCAGTGCGTCACTGCTGCATTGTCAGTACCAAACACACCAGGCGCACACACAACACGCCACACACACACACGCGCGCATTGATGGAGGAATGCAGGAATCAAGGGGTGGGCGCACTTGACAGTCTCATCAGCGCTGCCGGAAGCCAATAGTTGCTTGTGCGTAGTGAGGGAAGTGATGCCATTGAGGTGGGACGAGTAGATGAACATCGGATCCAACCGTAGCTCCTGCAACCCAGTGTTAGGTCATCTTCTGGACATGTTAATATTTGCAAAATATATTTGAACTTTTTTCGATTTTTAAGAAATTTTTGTACACCACAAAGGAAACTAAATGAATTTGTGACAAGACAGAAAGGGATTACAAATTAAAAATTCTTAATTTTGCTGCTTTAATTTTGCAGCAATTTGTTAAAATTTGAGGAAATTCCAAGTACCGTCTTGCTCGCTTTGTCCTGCTGTGCATCATTTTCGAGACAGTAGAATCCATAGAGGATGTGCTCGTAGGTTCCTGCGACCACCACGAACTCCATCCTTCCTTCCTTTGCAATCAAATCTCTCTGAAGAATCTCCTCCGATCCCGATTTCTTCCGGATTAGATCTGAAATGAAAATAATTTCTTGTTGGAAATAAAAAAGAAAATAAAAAGGAAATGCTTTTCACAAAGCATAAAGAAAGAATAAAATTATGTTTACACAGTTTTTGTTTGGGAAAAAATACAACACATGACTGTGGCTGTAAATGGTCGCCTTTACGTAGGCGAGGAACTGGCAAGAGAGGTGTACTTCTTCCTAATGAAGTCCTCTCGTGTTTTGCTGTGTGCAGTGAGGAACGCAAGAGTGAGCAGTGAGAACGAGAATTGTGTAAGGATGACAATGTACGTACACATCGGTGGTCGCTGTGATGGCTTCAGTTGAAGGAGGCAGGAATTGCAGCCAACGTCGGTTGGCAACTTCATTTCCTGTCCGCTCCAAGAACTGGAAGAGAGATCGTTAGTAACCGACCACGCCGTGCAGAGTCAAGGACTGAAAGTAAAGGAGCAGTACTCGAATATCGTTGATCTCCCAGTCATCAAGATCGAGTGATCGGACCTTGGTGATGTGCGCTCCGAGACTACGATGGACTCCCGCGCATTCAATACAGAGGGTGATGCCCAGATTGATCGAAGCCCAGTCCGGATCTAACGAAAGGTGGAGTTAGTGTAATCATGAAACCGAAAGTAGAAGATGACACGTACCTGTTCGCCCACAGTCGGCGCAAATGTTGTTGCCTGGTCGCTTGGCAATATCAAGCAAAAGGTGTTTACGGTAGTCTCGGCCTTCGGGTGAGTCCTCATCTTCCGGTACATTCAGCGCGCGGACATCAAGCTTGGAACCCGACTGTTCGTATAACACGCCATGATAAGAATCACACTGTACGAAAATAAGGACGAAGGTGGGTATTGACCTTGGCGAGCATCGATGCGATACTTCGTTGTCGGCCCCTGAGTGTGTGCTGAAGTTGGGTTTTCATAAGCTTGGCGTTGAGATCTTTGATAGCCGTAACCCATTCACTTCGGGCCTCCTCGGATTCGGCAAGGAAGACAAAGTTTCGGTTAGCTGTCAGCACTTCGAACGGATAGGTCATCTCCTTCGTGCTCTTCTCCTTCATTGGCATTTCATGTGCCATTGCAAAGAGGATTTGGATGGAGCCTGAGGGTGGTAGCTTCTTCTCTTCAGCTGTAGTTGGCTGGGTGGATGAAAGAAAGGCAAGAAAAATGAGGTCAGCATAGGTGTAGGGCACGTAATGTTGCGTTGATGATGATTAAAGCGTTGTACCTTATCCGGATAGTAAGTCAAGCTGTCGGCGGTGAGCACACACCAGCGTTTCTTGTATTTGAGGAACCGACTGTGTGTCTGCTTCTTGAGGAAACTCTGGAGGATGATTTCCTTGCCGTCCTCAGTCTCCGGCTTATCCGCGCTCAGCTTGCTATCACGAGTTTGCTCCTCTTCACTTGACGTCGTCGGAGCTGGTAACTCGTCTTTCTTTGCCTCTGTTCCTAATCTTGTAAGTGATCTGCACTGCCTTACATGATCTTCATACCTTTGTCCTCTTTCCCCTTGCTGACATTTGGTGCGTTTCGCATGCCTGGAGGGGGAGAAGCGGTTGAATCGGTTATTACGTTTGCCCGCACACTCGTGATAGCATCTCTGCGTGTAAGACCAAGAACAGAGGTGAGTGGGACTGAAGAAGTGAAACAATGCATCACTTGATACCGTAGTGATCCGATCCACTCCAGCATTTCATTTTCGCTCTCGGCGTGGAGGAGGATGGTGATATCATCCTTTCCCACCAACTGGAAGCAGAACTTTTGGCCTGGCACTTCCAATTCCTAGTCATAGAACATGTAGCATAAGTGATGAACCTGTGATTGTGCATCGGTTCAGGAAAAGAGAGCAGCTCACCTTGACTGAACAGAACAGGAGGTCAATAGGCACTCCTGCAAACTCAGTATCCTACGTAAAGGAACGAAACCTGTTATTGAATGGTCGACAAGAGTAGTTGAGTTATTAGTTGAGTACCTGTTTCTTTTTGTAGTAGGTCAAAAATCCATCCTCAATAACAAACCATCGTTTTGTCCACTTCTGGTTGATAATGGGTCCAGCGAGAAGGTTCAGCGGAGACAGAGGGATGCCTCGAGTGGCTTGTCGCTCGGTCAACATCATCAATGCTCCACATGTTTTGGCCTAGAGAAGGCATGAGTATGACCTGTCCATGCCAAAAGGCTCATCCAAAAGCTTCAATTGCAACGAACCTCCTTTGGTATCATCTTGGTCATTTCGTCGATTTCATCATCGCAAGCATCTTCAATTGCGTTGCTCGGCTGTCGAATAGAGAGGGCTCGTCAACAACGGTGTTAACCATCAGAGTTTAATCTTATAGAGTGGTACCCTCTTCGCTTCGTTCATAGCATTCATCCACATGAGCATGTCCTTGTAGGTAGACGCTTGCAGATAAATGTTATGCTTTGGTGTGATCAGCGCAAAGGTATCCTTTTTGCCAGGCAGCTTGGCCTCTTTCACCGAGCATATACGCATATCAAACTCACCCAAGGGAAAATCATCCTGATTCTGTGTCCCATTCGGATTAGAGGAATAAACAAACGATGAGAGCAATCTGCGAGAGAGTACCTCTTGCAAGCGCCAATAGACCAAGTAGGGGCCCTGAAAGCCATACCAACGCTTTTTCGCCTTTGTAAATCGGATACCGCCCAGCTTGACAAGGTATCCACATTTCTTAGTGATATCTGGTCCTCCGGTTCGGCGTACCACAAACCCGCCATCTCGTCCGTGCAACTCAACCTCACTGCGCGCCTTGCCCGCAGTTCGTCGGAGCGGTGAGGAGCCTGTAAGCGAGTTGCTAAGGGGCGATGGAGGAATGGATGGAAATTGAGATGGAGATGGGGATGGGGATGGAGTGAGCAGGTTCTTCACATCGTCAAGCGACCCGCTCGTCCGTTCACTCTGCGCAATTGTTTCGGTAATCGAAGCCTCGATCTGCTGAGCAGATACAGGGATGGCGATTGGAGCCGAGAGAGTACGTGAAGGGCGGCCGGAAAGGGAAAGCTCCTGGTGGCCTTCGCTTTCTCTTTCGCCATCGCTCTCGTTATTCGTTTCCTCAGGTTCGAGAGGCTCGCTTCGCACAGGAACTATGTTGTCCATGGTGACGCTCGCGGATGTGTGAGTGCTTGTTTCGTCGAGGAATATCGGGTTCTCTATGACAACCACTGGCTCCCGATTCGCCAAAAGAGAGTCAGCGGACATGGCCCTCCGTTCGATCTCGCTGGCAGGGCTACTTGATGTTCGACGGTGCTTCCGAGGGTTATCAGAGTTAGAAAGAGTAACTTGCTGCAATTCTGCGCTAAGACTCATATTGGGTTCTTCACTGTTTTCTTCCTCAAAGCTTGACGAAGGTGTAGATACTCCTGGGCGTGGCGTTGGCACATCGGCGCCCTAGTGGGAATCAGAAGGACTTTAGTTCATACCTACAGAATCTGTGGAGTTGATGGTGGGCACCTTCAGCTCTTCCTTAAGCGATTTGATCACCTTGCCGAGCGCGATACAATCGGGAAGGCTATCGATTCGATCAGTCTTCTCCTTTATAAATAAACACTTGGCGAAGAACTCATAGAATATGGGCTCTAGCTCTCGCGAATGGTGCAGCATTGCCACGGTCTGCATGCTCACAATTATCAATATACAAATATATTGTGCTACAAAGCAAGCCATAAAGTATCACGTACGAGCACAGAACGATGCTTAACGTTGCCAGAGCTTTGCTTGTTCTGCTCTGCTATATACGTTGAAAAGGGAGGAAACTGCTTTGACAGCGGATACTGCCGTAGAACCTGCACCAAAAGCGCTCAGTTCGAAAATAAGAAAGAAGCTGCATCACAAAGCCAGCGCACCTTATGCATGGAAAGCACGGTGTCGCTCTTTCTCTTCATTTCGGAAGCAGCCATCTTGGCGCGAAGCTCGGGGCTGAAGATCTGGCTCTCCCAGACCTTTACCTGGGCTTCTATCTGTTCGATATTCTTGCGCAAGGCGATCTTGAACCGTTGCACGAGCTGGGCGTTTTCATTCTCTTCGCCCTTAGAGGGGCTTGAGACGAGTGGGGACTGCGCCAAGTGCGCGATCTCCTGCTGGTCGCACAAGAGCTTCAGTTCAGCCCAAGCAGCCCTCAAGGTTATCATTGCATCATTGTGCGGGGCCTCTCTTATATCTTCCTCCCCTCCATGAAGAATCTATTAAGCTATCCAACTTTCTGCTGTAGCTTTTAAGCTCTTTCTTTCTCGTTCTACCTTTCGTTTCTCTTCTTCCGTCGCGCGGATACACACCATTCCTCTAATTTGGTAACACAAACGTATCGCGGAAGAATGAAAAGGAGGGAAGCACCTTAGCCGGTGTGTTAGGCGAGGTAGATAAGCCAGAACGACGGAAGGCCGCAGGCGAAGACGGTGGTGAGGAGAGAGAGCTGGACGAGTTTTTCTTTCGTAGCGAGTAGAGCACCGG
>CDEZ01022167.1:0-24585 GCA_000826365.1 Acanthamoeba royreba | reverse complement strand
CCGCATTTCCAATCGCCTTTGTACACTCCACCACCCTGACGGTACGTGTAGGTGCCGAAGCCGTGCCGCCTTCCTGCTCGATACTCGCCCTCATAGAGGCTGCCATCAGGCCAGGTGAAGGTGCCCTTGCCTTCCATCTTGCCGTCCTTGTACTCACCGTCGTAACGTCGTCCGTCAGGCCAGATGACAGTACCCACGCCCTCTCGTTTACCTTCCTTCCACTGACCATCGTACTTTGTTCCGTCGACCCAGGTGTACACTCCTACAAGGCGAAGGTGTTCACGTCAGATATCGCAAGAAAGCCATGGGGTGAGGAAGGTGAAGGGACTTACCAGGACCGTGTCTCTTGCTGTCCTTCCAGTAGCCAGCGTACGAGTCACCGCCATTGCGGTTGCATGTAGTAGGCCAGCGGAAGATGCCGAAACCAGAGCGCATGTCATCCGCCCACTCGCCGTCATACCGCCGTCCGTCGGCCATGATGCCCGTTCCGCGGCCGTGACGCTTGTCGTCCTTCCATTCTCCCTCGTAGATATTATTGTGCTCCAACACGAAGGTACCACGGCCGTTCTTGACTTCGCCTCTCTTGAATACATGCTGTGTTACACCACCAAGACGATCAAAGGGTCAGCGTACACTTACAACAGCGAAAAGAAGGAGTGTTACCATCTTGCAATCAAAGAGCCAGCGCCAGGGTCGATTCGCAGGCTTCTGGCCGAGGGCTATGTCCTGCGGCCACTGTCGCATGCACAGCGCCTTCCAGAGCGACTGGTCCGAACCGACCTTGTGGAAGAGGGTGCACACGCACTGCACCGCGGCGAGGTCCCTGCCCTCCTCCAGGAAGGAGAAGATCTTGAGCACCAGCTCCGACGGCAGCATGCCAAAGTAGCCCCACTCGGCCTGCACCGGACGGCGGGCGTGTAGGAGGAACGTGTAGAACGATCTGCACCCGACCAGCTGGCGATGCAGCTCATCCAGACCGCTACCGATCTTGGCCACCAGCGGTCCAAAGTCGTTGCTGAAGGATGGGTCCTGTTGATGCTGGAGTAGCGCACCAAAGAGGTCTGTGTCCCGTCTGATCTTCTCCAGCGGCTCGATCAGCTGGGCAAGCCGTTCGATGTTGTTCTCGATGGCATCCCGCGACAGGTTGCCGCTGGCATCCTCGAAGGCGATACCCTGGCCGGCATCTTGATCCGAGGATCCTCGATGGCTCATCCCCTGCAGGCCTTCCTCATCCTCGCTATCGGTCTCGCCCGGATGCACCCGCTGTCGCTTGCGTGGTCGCTCCAGGCTCTCGTCCCTTGATACTAGGTCCTCCCCTACATGGTCGATGCCATCGATGGCGAAATCATCCGTGGCATCCTCGGGACTCGGTCGTTTGTGTCGAAGGTCGCAGCTTATGGTGTAGCTGTACTGCTTGCGCTCCACCGTCAGGGGAGGCAGGGCCGCGATGGCTCCCATCGCGACCCCGGGAGGCGGTGGCGCGGTCATCGTTCCCGGCGGCGTTGCGGACGACGTCATCATTCGCTAATTATTCTTTCCCCTTTACTTGAGGTATATTTCGAGCGATCTGTGGGAAAAGATGAATGAAGCAAAGGAGATCTTCTTCTATTCTTTTTTACACCTCTCCTTTGGGCTTGGGACGGATGAAGAGGCTCGTCCTCCTCTTTCTGTAAATACAATGCAGATGTCAATTTGGGCGAACTGTGGTTGTTGTGAAGGCCGAAGATTCCCTCCACAAAGTGTTGTCTCCTCGTGTCCCGGGGGTGTCCTTTGCTATGTCGACATAGGCAACGCGTTTTCGTAAACTCTTTTCGTTTCGTTTTTTCCGGAATGTCAAGTATGGCCTCAACTTTCCTGCTTCCACGAAGTTCCTCTTCCCACAATTCAGCCAAGGGATATTGAAGTCGTGGCGAGCACACGCGAGCGTGCGGACGTGGCAGACCCTTCGGCCCACTACCGGCACTCACGAAGAGAGCAACACAACCATGGAGGTGGAGGAGGCGCCCGTCCCGATACCTTCGCAGGACTCCTTGGCCGAGCGCCCCGCTGGTTCGAGCGTGGACACTGGCGACACCCACTTGAGCCTCCTCAGTGCCAAAGAAGAAGAAGAACTCCCGCAGAGTGACGACAGCTACACACCCGTGATGGAGGAGAAGGAAGTAGAAGAAGTAGAAGAAAAAGAAGAGGATTCCTCTCTGCCGGAGCAGCTGGGTACGGAGGAAGAGGAGGACGGGGAAGAGACGCCATTAGTAAAGAAACCGCGGCGGCCTATACCGGCTTGGCCGCTGGTCTACTACCGAGTGGCGCCCGACGACCGTACTGCTGAGGGCGACATTCTCTGGTTTACAGCACCCCTATTTCTTTTTTCTTTTTTCTTTTTTTGTATTCAGCATATGCTATTAATTTTAATTTTTATTCATTTTATTCATTTACAATAAAATGTTATTAAAAGATTTTATAAAAGATTTTGACATATTTTTACATATTTCAACATTTTTAAATTAAATAATTTGGACTGATGGTGTGGATGGTGCTGGGCAGGCCGATATTACGGTACCAGCGTGAAGGCAGCAAGGAAGTGTACAAGGTGCGGCCGTGTCTCTTCAGCAAGCGCAACGACCTGGCAACAAGAGACTGGGCAGTGGACGTGCTGTGGCCTCTTATTCACATGGCACATGCCCACGGTGCGTTGCATGGAGTGCGAAAGAAAGAGTGTGCTGAGGCTCCTGCATTCCTCGTGCTGATCGTACCGAGTACTCTGATGATGATGATGATGCAGATAGCGATCTGTCCGGCGGATATACGATGCGATTTGACCTTCGGCCATGGCTTTGGAGCCTTGCGCGGCAGTACAATGCCGAGGGGCTACTGCAGCAGACCACGGCATCAGCACTGTTCTGCCTCGTGAGCTACCGTGCTGATTCAGAGTCGCTCCATCTGACCATTCATCCCTGGATACTTCAATACCTGCACGAGATCGAGGACTTGGCGGATATTCGGTCCACACGATCTGTACTCAACCACTTGGCGGCTTTGCCTTTTGCAGAAGCGGGTGCAGTGGAGGAAGAGGATGAGTGGGAAGCGTACGTGGACGAAACAGCAAGCTCGACTTCAACTGATGAAGAGAACGAGGGGAAAATGAAAGAGAAGGTCGATAATTCTGAGGATGAGGCTGATCTCGATACAGATCTCAAGAGAGGACCTCCACGACAGATGAAGAGAACGCCTCCAACACTAACCAGACTTAAGCTATTGGGTGGTCTGCTTGAGTACCTCCGCAATAGTAGAAGGCTCCACTTCGCCGTGCGCCCGATGGTAATTAGCTACGATCGCAACTTAGATGAGAGATCTCTTACGATATCCTCGCTGGCCGGCCTGGCTCGATACCACGTTGCACCATGGGGCGGTGGCCGTAGCGCCGTTTGCACCAACTTCCGCCTTGCCCCGGTGTTTTTTCAGCAGAAAGTGGCTGGACTGGAGGTACATAGCTTTGCCCTTCGCTTTATCGTGATGCTTGAATGACCAATTGCATATCCCTCTAGTCGAGAGGATTGTTGGAGTATACGATCGTGTTTCCTATCTACTTCCACGTTAGGCACGAGAACACTTCGCGTCTACATGTTTGGCCACTGTTCGGTTTTCAGGCTTTCGAAGCAGGAAGAATACGGGAATACTCTACCGTCTATCCATTCTTTCGGTTCACGAGCTATGAGGTGCCTTCTGATTCTATCGTTTCCCATCCCCCGCATACTGATCGCTCTGTCTTCGGATCGTCAGGAGGGAATCTCTCGCGTTGATGCGCTCTGGCCGCTGATCCATATCCAAAAGGGACCGGGAAACAATCTCTCACACAAAGTGTTCCCGGTATATAACTACTTTGCCGGCATCGAGCCAGACCAAGAGAGTGAGGGGCAAGTTCATCGCACGAAAGGGCATGTCCTTCTCTACTACTGGGACAGCCAGTACTCACTTCCAAGCGAGGATAGTCCTAGTTCATCGTCTTCATCAACATCAGCATCAACATTAGCATTATCATCATACGCTGATTCATCATCTACTTCCGTCTCTTTCAGTCATTCGTGGGGTATTTTTCCGCTCTATCGAAGATCGCTCAGCAATAGAAAGGGGAGTCTCTACCTCTTTCCACTCGTCAACGCCACATCCGAGTTCTACTATGTCGAGGAAGAAGTGGCTGAAGAAGAAGATGAAGTTGTGGAGGTAATCATAGTTCCAGAGACAAAAGCTCAAGGTGCCACCAACGAATCGGATTCCTCCAGCGAGAGCGACAGTGACAGTGGCAGCGACAGTGACAGCGATACAGAGAGCGGCGATCTAGAAGAAGAACTGGAGCAGGAGGAGGAAGTCGAAGAACCACAGAAAGGAAGGAAAGCCAGCAAAAAGGGAAAAGAAAGACTAGAAGATGGGGAAGAAGTTAGTAAACAGAAGAAGCTAATTCCGACGAAGAAGTTGGAAACGCGTAAAGTCACGGTATTGCGCACACGCCGAGTGAAGAAGGAACGATCATCGATCTTCCTCCCTCTGCTACTGTCTTACTACGCCAAGGACGATATGGCCGAGCGCACGATGTTCCTATCTCCACTCCTATGTAAGGAAACCGCCAGCGGGGCAGCTCAAGGTGACGGTTGGTTGCTGGTGATGCCAGCCTACTATTCAAGAACTGCTGGCGGAGGGTTCGCCGCTGGCGGAAGCGAAAAGCATGTGCTTGCACCCTTCTACTACCGTTCCATGACTCCCAACCGGCGCACTCT
This sequence comes from Acanthamoeba royreba, assembly GCA_000826365.1. Classification (NCBI taxonomy): domain Eukaryota; phylum Discosea; order Longamoebia; family Acanthamoebidae; genus Acanthamoeba; species Acanthamoeba royreba. The sequence continues at coordinate 19,816 of CDEZ01022167.1, read as the reverse complement.
TGTAGTGTTGCCATTCTACGCCGATACTGTCAATGCGGTAACCGGCAGCCGTTTCCAGATGCGTGGTCCTTGGTACATACAGCTTTCAGATGACCCATTCTTGCGTGATCTGGATTGACATGATCCTTTTCGTTCAACGCAGGTTCAAACATGAGAATGCGGTCACAGGAGCAACGAACGTGTGGGGTTTCTTGCCTTTGCCGTTTTGGAAAGGCGAATCAGGTACATACACAATTATTCTCTCTTGCCCAAGACCTCCAGGCTGACCAGATACATGGCATGATGTGTTTAGCTGATTTTTACGCTTGGATTGTATTGCCTTTCTATGGCATCATCCGTAACACCGCCAACAATTCCATGCCAGGGACATATGTTGAATTCTTCACACCACTCTACTTCCGTTTGTTTGATCACCCGAATAGCCCCACACTCGAGTCCCGCGGCCGTTTCACCTTCTTCGTACCCTTGCTTCGGTATACAAAGCTTTGCTAATTACCGAAGTAGAAAACTAACTTCACGTTCGTTAATGTAACAGGTTCACATGGGAGACCTTTCAAGATAAAGGCATGTGCGCATTTATACTGCCCATGGCAACCTTGATTGGCAATATGTACGTGTATTGTCTTGTCTGGTGGCGTAGTTATTCTTGCTCTGTATTTAAATATGAAGTGTGAATATGCAGGAAATCTACCAGGGGTGAACTCTGGCGATTCGTCTTTGTTGGACCGCTTCTCATGCTGTGGCTCTCGGCTGATGTGAATGAGATGCGTTTGCGGCTACTGTTCCCATTCTATTTCAACTATCTTGATCATTCGAGCGGGCGGCACAGAGTGGGCGTGCTGCCTTGGTTCTACTACAGCCACAACCTTACCAATGAGGATCGCCGTCTTGTGCTCAGTCCCTTTATCGTTGATGATTGCCATGTGCGAAGGTACGGAATTCCTTCGCTAATCATTCTGATCTTTCTGTGCTTACTTTATTGCATCAGCTCTGGAAGCCGTCGGCAGTGGGTGTTCCCGCTGTTTTATCGGTCATATTCGCCTCGTCACACTACCTTCGTCTCGCTAGCTGGCATCTACACGCATGATAAGGACACAGGAGGTGTGTGTCTCCTCACTCCTCTTTTAGTGGATTACTTCGACCCCACAAGGGGTTCGCATGGTGAGCGATATCAGTGCCTTGCTCCTCTGCTCTTCCGCGCCCTCTGGGACAAGGAAAACGAAGTAATGGTCTTCCTTCCCTTCTATTTCTACCGTCACACCAAGGACTCAAGCACCAACGAGGTTCGCCATACCACTGCTGTACTTCCTTTCTACGTGGGCACCACCGAGGTGGCGGAAGATGGCTCACTGACTTATGCGAGACATGCGCTGTTCTTCCCGATCTTCCACCGTTTCTACTCGCCGAGGACGGATTCCATTGCGTATGATGTTCTCTGGCCGCTTCTACACTACTCACGAAGTCCAACAGCCTCCAACATGCGCGCTCTGCCCCTATTCTGGGCATTCGAGAATCAGAGTGCGCAGGGCAGTCAACTCGCTCGGGCGCGCGTAATCTTCCCACTGTTCTATTCTCTCGAGTTGGCCGACCGCCGGCATTTTACTGGATTCTTCCCTTTCTGGTTCAAGATACAAGGACCCGATTTTGGTACCTTATTTCCCATAACAGCCAAGTGTCCTGCATCACGTTTAATTGATTCCTGCTTCAATTCAGGTTCACTAACAGTGGGCAGCTTTGGTCTGCTGCCGCCGTACTTCTATCGACGCGTTGATCAAAACAATGAAATCCGAAGCCTGCACCTCTGGTACTCTCTGTCCCTATGGAAATTGTGGGTTCATCCTCGCATTTACAGATTACTCTCACTTTAGGCCATTGCTAGGCTATCGTAAGGACGGCAACAAGCGCGGTTATTCTTTGTTATGGCCGGTCTTCAGCTATAGCTCCGATGAGGACGCCGGCCGTGTCTACTCCCGATTTCTCCTTCTTTTCCATACCTCAACTACAACACCCACAGAAAGAAGCTCGCTTACCTCCCTGTTACCCCTCTGGTACGTGACGTGTATGCTCTGCTCCCTGAAAGGAGTTGAGAACTGATGTTCGTCGTTGCAGGTGCCACTACGTGTACACGTCACTTACCGGCATTCCTAGCACAATCAGGCGCGATTTTAGTCTTTTGCTTCACTACTACGAGTCTACACGCGAGGCAACACAGTTTGTACGGATATAAGCAGCTTCTTTCCGATGAACTTGTAACCTTATTTCTATGATCTGAACAGGCGCTTGGATGGTTTCTCCATCCTCGGCTGTCACTGTTTTATTTCCGTCGGACCGAGAATAGCTTGTGCCATCGCCTTTGGTCTCTCTATCAGTACACATGGTACGTAGGATGGCTGGCCACGAACGACTGTGATTGCTATAACAACTGGGAATACTTTTCCAGGTCGCGTGCGGGAAAGAGCGAGCTCTCTATGTTATGGTTGTTCCATCCAAGCGCGGCACTCATCATGTTGCGCAATGAGGTCAGTCATACACTCGCCTATGCCTTTGCGCTCTTCCACTACATGCGCGATAATGGTTCAGGCAATTACCGGTATGTCTAACCTCTATTTCCATGTTGCTACCTGCCTCACTCTTAGCGCTTCGCTGTATCAACAGCCTCTCCTTCTTGTGGGCACTCCATCCTGCCTTGGCATGCGCCGCAGTCACCAGGGAGGTCGGCCGGTTGCGGCATCACATCTTTCCCCTCTATCACTTCTCGGACGATAAAAGTGCGCTCATCTATGGCGTTGGCAGTTCATTTGCCCTTCCTAACTTGATCCTTTTCTTTGCAGACACAAACATCTATTCTATCTCGTTCCTCTATCTATTTTCTCCAGTGCTGGCTCTGGGCCAGTGGAGACGGTGCACCAACATGTTGCGTCACTATTTCATGCCGCTGTATTTCTACAAGCACGACACCAGCAATCACGAGCGCCAGATCTCACTTCTATGGCTACTTGCCCCGCAGCTTGCCCTCGCACGATGGATCAAGAATAAGTGGGAGACCCGCGCCTACGTGGCGGGCCTCTGCCAATACAGTTCCAACTACAGGTAAATGTAACACCTTCTTCCTGATTCAACTGGATAGCTTACACATACGTGAATCGCAGCTCTGTTCAGTGCTCGCTGCTCTATCCACTGGTGTTACCGAAGGTACTTGCCCTGATACGGTACTGCCGCGACAAGCAAACCGGTCAGCTGGTTCATTACGCCGCACCGCTCTACTACTATCGGAGTGAACAGCATCGGCGCTGTCTAGCGCTACTCTACTTGATACACCCGGCGTTATCCCTCTTTTACTACAATCGAACCAAGGTATTCCTCGCTGGTGTTGTTATCTAAAGAGTAGTCCATTAACTCCTTTGCAGACTGCCACCAATACTACGCTGGCGCATCGCCTCCTTCCGTTCTATTCTTACTGCCGTAGCGAGGATAACAGCTCACAGGGCAAGAGAACAAGGTAGCTTTTTCCCTACAGGTTTTTGTCATGTATCGACCATTCATGAATCCTATTCTCCAGTCTCAAATTCTCTCTTGGGTGTCTTCTGCCTAGCCTTTCCCTCTTCTCATACCGACGTGATGGCCAAGAGATATCTCACGGCGTGCCTCTGATTTACAACTATCGTTCGAGCCCTTCACGTACCATCCTCATCTTGAATCACCTGGATTAGATGTGTTCTTATACTTTTTGCAGAGACATCCCTTAGCTTGTTCTGCGGGCTGTTGTCGCATACCTCAACGGGAGCAGAAACCAACCACCGCTTGTGGCCGTTGTACTCGTACTCTCATAACCCAAAGACTGGGGATTTGCGGTTCAGTGCATTATGCGGAGCCTTTCTCTACCTGTGGTTTGTTCTTCTTTCCAACTTGCTCGATTACGCTCTTCTAATACCAAGACGCACCTAGGACGAGGCAGAGGATGTTCCTGCGACTCTGGCCCCTTCTCCGGTATGAGCGTACAACAGCCGACCCCGCCAGGGGCACTTCAGGATGGCGACAACTGTCCATATTGTGGGCATTCCATCCTGCATTCGCTCTCTACCGCTATTTTGCCAGCGCTACCAAGGTCTTCAGCCGGTTTTGGTATGAAAACAATGCTGCGCCAGAAGCAAAAAGCCATTCTCATATGTTGTACAGGCCTCTATTCCACTACCAGAAAGACGAGACATTGAAGCAGCGCCGGCTCTGCGTGGCCTACCTTGCGCCCGGCATTTCCCTGCTACGTCATCAACGGCTTGGGAATGAGACTGAGAACTGGCTGTGGCCACTCGCGCGTGTTACGGACGAAGGGGCCAGTCATAACCGAGTTATCGACGCTCTATGGCTGCTCTCCAAGTACATACAAGTTAGACTTATGTAGCTGTGCAAGGGAGCAAGGGAACTAACATCCAGATTCTTGCTTTTTGCAGCCCAAGATTGAGCCTACTGCACTACGAGCGAAACAAGAAGCAGTTGCAGTTATGGCCACTGTACTCTTACTCATTCGATCCCACTACTCAAGAAAAGAGACTACGCTTACTCCTTACCACTGTTCAATACGACTCCACGCCGACCACCTACGATCTCAAGGTAGTTCTCTTCATCATCGACTTGCAGACGCGTAATACTTACACCCATGCAGGTGTTGTGGCGCATGATGCGGATCACAAAGGAGAGCGATGGATCTTACTCGGCTTGCATCAATCCGCTTATCTATCATGAACACTCACCTACTGCTGGTTCCTGGACGGCATTCTTGGGAGGACTCGTGGCGCGCGAGATCACCCCTGCAGGTCGCGCCAAGATGACCTACTTCTGGCTCTTCTGACCACGGTGCAGCGCCAATGATGAGCAGATTCATCATGCTTAATAATGTGCTCATTGTGGAGTACTCCACATGGCATCCAATGAGCCTATCAAGTTTAATATGAGCTGCACACGATTGAGAGCCTTTTCTGTTGTAGGAATTTTTTCAAACCGCCTTGGCCCTTCTCACGTTCTCTCAGCCCTGTCCTGTACCCATGTCCTTAGGCTGGGCAATGGTTGTATTTTGTATTCTTCTCTTCCTTGTCTTGGGCAGCTGAGTTGGTGCATGTCGGCGTTTCTGAAAATTCAAATCATTTTCCTCTTAGATAAAGGAAAGGCAAAGAAAATATTGGGAAATTGAGGTCACAGACCCTTTTCAGTCATAAGGATATATCATATGTTTTTTACCCAAATTAGAAAACGTCTCAACAATTATAGGAGTTTTTTCTACCTCCGTAGATAAGACGAAAGTAACACACCAGGAAACCACCCAGAGAGTGGCGGTGCTACATGGGCGCCGTTGGGTGGTGGCTGCTTCTGGCTGCCCTGTTGGAGGCCTCCTGGTGGAACACAGGTCTCGCATGTGATGTGCCGGGGTTGCGAGACTACGGCTCGTTTGCTGACGTGCTCCTGTGCACACGAGCTGCCACCGAGTGCCAGCTTGTCGTCGTCACCGTGATCTTCCAGGCTGTGGACGCGCTGCGGACGGCCGGCACAGTGTTCGCCAACGAGACAGAGTTAGCGGAGCAAGTCACGACGTGTTACTTTGCTGTGGTTGATCTCAAGTCGTTGGCCTTCATCACCAACACCACTGTCGGTACACAACCTCATTCGCTTGATCATGTTGAAGGTGAGGTAGTGATGACCTGAACTCTTCATCCAGATGAAATGGAACCAGCAAGCACGGATTGCCAGTTGGAGATCGAAGGTTGGCGCGTCTTGCTTCTCCCCGAAGCTCAAATGTTCTACGGTGATGCGAGACTCGATTCACGCCTCATCAAGACACTCTTGCATCTGTTCTTCCCTCACGCACTGTTCCACATCTATACTGATGCCAACACCATCATCATCAAGCACCCAGTGGACATTCTTGCCCAGCGCCTGATTGGCGAAGGAACTCTGGACTCGCCCACCTACTTGATGGCATTTCCCAAACACTGGGACGAGACGGTTGATAAAGAAGCCGAAACGGTCTCCACACTGGCCCTTGATGCTCACAGGCGAATCTGGCATCAGGTCGAGCTCTATCACATGATCAACTCCACAGCCATAGGGCCACTCCTTCAGGTACCAATCATGTGCCACTCTGTTTCCGACCTGTGTGAATGTCCACCTCACCGCCCGGCAATCCTGTGGCAGGGAACCTTCCGAGTGCAGGCCAATCGACCACTGGTGCGTGCGTTCGAGTGCCTTTGGGTCCACCATATCACTACGCACAGTCGTCGAGACCAGCTGTCGCTAGTCAAAGCCATCGAAGATCTCGACCTCTGGCAGCACATCCAAGTCTTTACGTTTTCCGAAGGCGAATACCCTGACTACAAACGCACGCGACACCGGCACAAGGACGGCAGAACGATGAGAAGCTCCATCTCAGCGATGCCAAAGAACATCACCGTTCCCGAACATGCCCACCATGTCCGACATATCATGATCGACACGCACTCCGAGTCACGGAGAAGATCAATGATCCACTTCTTCAGCGCGCTCAACTCGAACAAGCTCAACTGGGGCCAGTGGCACACCTACGTGGTCGGTGATGAAACGCTCAGGAACTTCATGAAGCTGATCAGTACAGCGCAGATGATCACCTGCCCTTGCTTCAAGCGGATCGTCACGAAGGCTCCTTGGCGCTTCAACCTCAGCGACGTGGCGACGACACATGACATGGTCGTGTTGCGATTGTTCGTCGATCCAGAGAAGAGCACAGCAACATCGTTGCTGCGCAAGTTCATCAGCACTGGGACAGCGATGCTCATCGACGTGCTCATCGTGGAGTACTACAATTGGGATCCAATCGCCCTCTCCCATCCAGCGGTCATCAAGTTCAAGAATGCGCTTCGCAAGTTTGAGGCGATGGGTGTGTTGACGATGCCGTTCTGGAACTCTACCCGTAGAATGGGATGGGACCAGAAAGTGTGGGATCAAGCTTGGAACCGCAACGTCCACCTTAGCGCTCTTCTTCCTCCTCCTTCACACACTCCCGCCAGGACCTGCGATCTGTTGACCGACCGCCAGGCCCTCAAATATCTCCCTGGCAGTGGCCAACTCAGGCTTGATTCCTGTTTTGAAGCAGACCAGCTGCAAACTTTTAAACATGAAGAGAGTGATTTATGATGAAGATGCTTTCGGGTAGCTCGATGAGTCCCAAGACTTCGGTATTGATCAGGGTTGAATCTCGCTTTTTCTGTAACTCGTTTCAATTTTCCAAAATGCTTTTCGGATTTCCCATATTTTTTCAAATTAACATAAATACTTTTCGAAACAGTTTAAGAATTTCAACAGCGTTTTGGTTTTTTATGGGGGCAGTGAGTGGGCGACTGCATCATCCGGCACAAGGGGTGCCACCTGGGCTACTGGGCATCAGAACGATGGGACGGTGTGCGGGACACCTCCGCCGTGCTGCAGTCCTTCACACGACGGCTGCCTGCCGACTGCGAACGGCGTCGTTGGCATTCGCTGCTTCTGCTGCAGACACGGACGCCGGTGGCACTAACGCCACAGCGGCATCGGGACCGCCGGCCGCAGCCACTCCATCAACGGAGGTTCCTGCGGTACACAGTCCAGCCCTGATCGCTGGAGCGGAATGTTCATCACCTCCTCCATTTCACGTGACTGACTTTGTGGCCACTTTGTGCACAGGGGCAGCACCCAGGAGCGTATGCCAAGATGCAAGTGGCGCAGCTCTCCAACGCTCTTGGTGCAAGACAAGACTCCTTTCATCATATATGCATGTGTTTGTGTGACTGCGAATGGATGATGAATGGACATTTCGACTGCGCGCTGATGACTTAATGGTTGCCAACAGGGTTGGACAAACCCAAGTATGCACTGGTCTCATCGGATCCTACCCGCGGAGTCTACAGTGTGAGTTTGAAGCTGGCCAGTGGGGAGGTAGATGCTCCCTTCCCGATGAAGCTTCAATCTATCTTGACCTGATGAATGTGACCAGTTGTACTTCTCGGGGGAGCATCCAACAAGGAAAGAGGCTGAGTATGAAGTTGCTGAAAAGGCCTTACGAGATGCTAGATGCTTCCGGATCCTCACTGTCGCCACTGATGATCAGCGACAGTTCCCAGTCATCGAGTTCAAGGGTACTGTCCAATGCACAGGTAGGAGTTTTTTGTTTCTCACCTTCCGCTCATCATAGGGGACGTCACTGTGGTCCGGCACGCCAGTGAGGTTCGTCTTGCGATGAAGGCCATCCACGCTTCCCTCGAGCGCTTTCCCGTGTTAGGCATGGACACAGGTACCAACTCTGTTCCCATCCGAATTCGCATCAGGCACACCAATCTGGGTTGCAACCTGCAGAATCGCAACCGCACTTCTACCGCGAGACCAAGAAACAAACAGTCCCTGACTCAAAGACTCAACCTCTTCTCGAATTCCCTGATTTGTTACAGGTTGCTACTGAAGACCACGCCGTCGTGTTTCAGATGCGAGTACGTTCCTTCAACTTTCTCTGAATCCTTGTCACGCTCCTCATCTCTGTTTAATTGGGAATAGCACTTTGGCAACAAAATGCCGGAGCCGATCGTTGAACTCTTTGCTGACACCCGAGTCATGAAGGTTCACACCCGCTAGATAGAGTAGTCTTATCTGCATGACTAACCCTAGTTATCCATCAATCGGATAAGCTGGGTGCCGGGGTAGTGCAGGACACTCGCCTTCTGCAGCGTGTATGTCCGAATCTTGCGCTTGGAACGTTCGTGGATCTGGCCACCTTTGCCCGCAAGCTTCGAGCTTATCCGCAGGGCCTCAGAGTACGTTCCCTGTACCACAGCACTTGTTCATCGAATACTCAGACCGGCCTACACCATGCGTCGTACTGCAGTCCTTGACGGGAATCTTCCTTGGTGGATGGCTCAGCAAAAGCCATCAGACCTCTGACTGGGGCAAGCACTCCCTTAGCCCTGGTCAGGTGCGTTGTCCCTTCCCTGTGCGGCCTGGTATATGCGTAAGCTAAACCATAGCCTCCACATGGCAGCTCAAGTACGCCGCTACAGACGCCTGGATTGCAGTCAAGATCTACCGAGCTATGTGTGAGCACGATGAAGCACTTGGACACGCACGCATCCGATCCGTCCTGGACAAAATGGGGCTGACGCCTCATGAGCTCTACATTCCACGATCGGACCGATGATGATGAGAGGCTCAGTCTCTCCTGCCACCCTTTCTGCCACCGCTCAGGCTGAAGCGCTCTGTTACATGTAAAGATGTTTTGCTATTTAGTATTCAAATACAGACAGGACAGGGTAACCTCATTGTCGAGACCCGGGTGGCATAGATGCTGCTCCCTGCTTCACAGGTGGTGTAGGCAGCTTGCGCATGGTTCCGACAGGGGGCTGCGCTCCCGGAGCGGGTGCACCGCCACTTGGGGTCACAGCCTGCCGCTCCATGACCCGTTGTCGTATCTCTTCGACGCGCCGTTTGCGATCCTCTTTCTCCTTGAGCTTGGCTTCGTTCTCTTGAATGGTCGGTATGGCCACCACGACTGGTCCCTCGCCCGTCGCCGCAGAGGTCGAACCTCCATTGTCCTTTGCCTCAACAATGATGATGGACGGCATTGGCGGAGGCGCGGGAGGGAGGGCAGTTTCCTCGGATGTGGAGGTAGCGGGGCCAGATGTCGACTGATCGTTCTGATTCTGCGCTTGACCAATTTCCTCTCGGGCATCGTCCTGAGCTTGCTCAGCGTTCTCAGTCGTGGCCGGTTCGAGAGATCCTTGCTTAGTGTCAAGATTGCCTTCCAGGGACGCGAGTGAGGTCACATCGGCGCTTTGGCCAGCTTCCTCCTTGTCTTGAGGTAGGGCAACCGCCAAGCTGTGTGGGAGCCTTCGATTATACTTGCTACTCATCTTACGGAGCTGATCCAGCATAGCCTTCCGCGACTCCACCGATAGTTGGGTCGTACTGGCGGTCTTGTCGCCTTTTGACCTGTCCTGCAACAAGTTCAGACTCGGACCACGCCGTCGCTGTACCCATCGCCGAGGCTGTTTCGTTGGAGCCGCTTGGCTACCAGCGATTGGTGCCACCGTTTGTCGCCGGCTTTTTAGTTCTTCACCTTCGTCATCTTCTTGTTCCTCCTCTGCCTGCTTCTGGAGCTTGTGCTTACGGTTACGCTCCTGTCGCTCCTTTTCGAGGGCTTCTTCTCTAGCCATCACGTCCTTATCATAGTTCACATAATCAGGACAGTAACGCGCCATCATCTGCGTTAGCCGGTCCACCACTTGAGTGAATGTGGGACGCTTGTTTGGATCTGCATGAAAGTTGAAAAGAAAGCAGGTGTCAGGCCTAGGATGAGTTTCTGTTTAAAGGATGATCAGAGGAACCTTGGTTCCAGCAGGACTGAATCAGCTCTGTAAATTCGGGGTAGACATCGGCCGGGATAGGTGGTCTTTCGCCAGCGATCACCTTCGACTCGATCACACTAGGCAATATCGTTAGTCATGTTGTTACATCAACTACGCAATGAAACACGCACTTCATGAATCCAATGCCATCGAAGAAGCGCTTGCGGGTTACAGATTCCCAGCAGATGACACCAAAAGAGTACACGTCTGCTTTACCCGTATAAGGCATTCCCATCATAACTTCTGGAGCCAACCAAACTGCAGAGCCAACTTGTTTAGCCAAGTGTTGATTCCTTTGTTAAAATTGGTGAAGTAGTACGTGGGCAGTCGACTTTCCGTCCAACAGCAGCACACGCCGAATTGATGGACACGCCGAAGTCACAGACTTTCGCCACAAGCTCAGCATCTGGAGAAGTGCTCACCAACTGTGGACATGTAAGAATGAGCTTAATCGGGTCCAAAGAAAAGAACACGGAAGTACCAGAATATTAGGGGTCTTCAAGTCGCGGTGCATGACCGGTGGAGTGGTGCTGTGTAGGAATGCGCAGCCCTTAGCCACATCTTTCAGCACCTTGAACCGCAGAGGCCAATCAAGTCTGTTACGGGGACGTGTGAACTGAGTAATTCGGACAAATCTAATCATAATGGCGTGTACGGCTCTGGGGAATGAAGATAGGAGAGCATGTTGCCTCCAGTCACCAGCTCTTCGACGATGCAACACGGATCCATGCAGAATGCGCGGAGGCCCACAATGTTTGGATGATGTAGTCCACTGAAAAAGCCAAGAGTGAGATATTCCACAAGGGAGGATGAGCGCATACGCGTGTACCCCATTATCCAGACTTCCTGTCTGAACTCCTCAAGTGCTTGCAGGACCTCCTCGGGCGAGAGCGTATCATCATCGGTGAACTTGAATTTCTTCACTGCGACCACCTCGTCACGCCACCTGCCCTTGTAAAGCTCAGCGAATCCACCGGCACCAATTTCCTCCTCTGTATGCGTACATGGACCAACAAAGATTCTAATAAGTCACTGGACTGATGAACTCTCAACTTGGAGAATTGATACCGAGAGTGACTTCAGAAAACTCAATCTTGGCATCATCGAGATGCAGCATCGCCACATCCGGAACAAGCCGATCAATGCGAATCAACTGAGCAAAACCTGGATTATGAGGGAGATAAGCTAGTTGAAGAATGCAACCTCGATAGTTGGGAACATACCGAACTTGCCATTGTTACAGATGATATAGGCACCCTCGTTCTCCTGAACCAACGCGCGCTGAAGCTCAATGAAGGAGAAGGTGGAGGGATTCGGAATATTTGCCGCGCAGCAGTGCGGACAGGGCACCGTAATCTGAGCATCCAGCTGTGCCATTTATCAATTGTCAGCACAAGCTGATAAAATAAGGCTACGAGCGAAAACGAACCTTGAACCAATCTCGAACGAGTGCGTCAATGGTGGAGAAGACTAGAAGGGACAGGAGCTGGAAGCGCGGCATATTCCTTTCGTCAACCTCCGGGGCTCTGATCCCTGCATTTGAGTTGGCCATCTCGTCTCCTTCCGCAGGATGGTCGGCACTCTCGCCTTCGTATGTCTTTCCAAATCCTTCGCCTCGACCACTGGCTGAGCGAATCGTGACTCGCTTGTTCTGAGCTTCGAGGCTCAAGTTTGGTGATGTTTGTTGAGCGCTCGTATCGCTTTCTTGTTTGCCCTTCTCCTTGTCCTTTTTACTTCCCTTCCGTCTAAGCGTTTGGCTTTTTTCCTTTTCGTCCGGCTCGGATGGTTTGCGAATGGCCGTAGAGAGAGGTGCCACTGCAACAGTGGTACGCCGTACAATGGCCGAGTTGGAACGAGCTGGGGGATTGTTCGCCAGGTCCTTATCCTCGGCTCGGATGCTCACTGTGAGTACCTTTGTCGACGGCTGGTACTCAACAAAGACCTTCTCATAGCCAGACGAAAGAAGAAGACCATTCCGCCAATACGCAAGGATCTGAGGAAGACGGAAGCTCAGGAGCCGGACCATGACCTAGATCAAATGATGACACATTGACACATCAGCACATACATCAATTCAAAGAATGGCAGTAAAGAAAGCGATGGCCATCACTCACCTTTGCGAAGAAACCCGCCGGGACGAAATCAAATGTATAGATTCGTCCGTACTCGAGAATGCCATCGCCTTCTCGCCGGAGTGGCCACAACGACGCCATGTTGTCGGGCGGCTTGTTGGAGAGCAGGGCAGGGATCAAACTGTATCCTCTGTTCTTGAGCTTGCGGGAGATTGGCCGGTTAATCAACTCAGCAAGCAATTCACGCGTGCTCTTCCTCTTGAGCACTGGCCCGGCTGGTGTGGAACTTACAGCACTTGGCTGCTGCACATCTTGAGCAGAGTTTGTGGATGCTTCCGAAATGGCAGAAGGGGCCGTATCTGCATCGCCCTTTCTCGCTCCATTTGGATCTGGCGGTGCCGAAGCTATAAGCGATAGTGTTCCAGATCTAGGACCCCGGGCATCCGTAGGCGAAGTTGGAGAGGGCAGCCCAGTTGAATCAGGCTGTGATGCTTGAATTGGCGCCGAAGTAGATAGCCTCTTGTTAAGCCTGCTTAGATTTTGCTCGGGAACCACGAGCATTGGCGAGGAAGTTGCTGACGTTGACGTTGGTAGAAATGACAAGATCGACTGCTTGCTTTCAGTGTTCTCACCAGATATAGGATCTTCATCTTCGCCCTCTTCCAAGGTGAAAGCTATCTCGAACTTGTTGAGAAGGTACAGAAAGAAGCCGTGAAGATCGTCGGGGAAGGAGGGCGGACGCCAGATGAAAGGTAGTACTGAGTGTTGAAGGATGCCTTCGTATCCCTCACGTCCAAGGTAGTTATGTTTGGTTGTGATGATCGTCGACATGACGGTGGCAAGCCACTGTGGGTCGAGGATGACCACATCGCGAAGATTCTCGTCCTCACCAAAGTAGAGAAGCGTGCCCAGATTGTGAAGGAATGTCGTTGCCACCTGGAGCTCCTTTTCGTTGATGATCATGCACAGCTCCGCCCATGATTTGTACTCGACCCAAAGAGCGATCGGGGGTAGACCCTCCTGCACTCTATTCTTCCGTTGCTGTTGTGACGCAATCATGAGTATCTTGTTATAGAAGTGCTTAAGCCTGAAGTTACTTACCTGAATGATCATGCGCTCTAGCTCTAGATAACTCTTGGGAAGGAATTCACCCAGATGAACTTCGCCTGCCAGAGCTTCTTCAATCTTGGAGATCAGCGAAGACATGTTCTTTCCCGTAGCACAGCTGCGGTGGGTTTGATATGAGATCAGCGTAACAAGTTACGTAGCGTGGGAACGCGAGCACAAACCTGATGAAGCACATGGACTGAATATTGGGATAACGGGCGAGATACTTTGTCTTTATCTCCTTCTCCTTGGCGTCCAGGTACTCCGACGAGCAAATCTGACAGGATCCGAGGTTAGATTCTAATCAAGGTTGTATGCGAACATGAAGTCTAAATACCTTATCGTCAATGTGTGTGCCGACAACAATAACATGAGCACTCTTGGTACGGGAACGGATCGATTCCAGCCTGTTAGCCGAGAGTTATCAGGAAACCGTGAGGTAGTAGAGTGAAGGCAACACGAACCAGAAATCTAATCGCGAGAACTCAAGGGGCTTGGACACATCAGTTACGAGCAGAAAGAGTGATCGCTCAGTCAGGAACAGGTGATGTGTGCTATAGTACACTTCTTGACCTGCACAGCGATTTCAGTAACCAGACAGACCGATTTGTATAGTCGTATAACAAACTAACCTGCAAAGTCCCATGTGTTGAGAGTGATCTCCTTCGTCTCATTATCGCGGACGACCTTGATCGTCCATTCGGCTGTGCCAATTTCGATACCGTCGGTAGATATATTAGGTTGGGATTCACCCTTACGTGGCGCACGATGCTGGTTGAGGCAGCGCAGCAGCGAAGATTTTCTAAAACGCACGTGAATTAGCTGAGCTGCAGGTAGGAATTGATGAACTCTGCATACCCGACATTCTCCTGGCCGACCACCATCAACTTGTATCGGTAGCACCTCTCAAATCCGTTGATGAACTGCTTGATGAAGGATAGGACGGCTTCCTCGCCCTCAGCATCTACATTGATCGGTGGCGACACCAGTGGCATGTTCTTCCCGATGATGAGGCGGCTGCACAAAGATGTATACTTCAGACTTTGGTTTATGTCAACGGTTCGATTTCATTAGTGTACCGCAAATGAGGTAGTGATCCAAGCTGTGGAGGAAGTTCTCGTATCTTGTTATCGCTTATGTTCAGTACTCCCAGCGCCTTACAAAATCCTTCACGATGGATAACAGTGAGCAGATGGATAGAAAAATGGCGATTAATGAACAATACATACCGATTTCAGGCACCAAAGAATGGAGATCATTCTTATCAATATGAAGACTTTCGAGATTCTTCAGGTGCTTGATCCCGGTGGGGAGGCTGCTGATGTTGTTCTGACTCAGTGCCAGATACTGCAGGTTCGTCAGCTGGAGCAGGCTCTCGGGGAAGGCTGAGAGATCATTATTTGACAGATCGAGTATCTCCAGCGCTGTAAGAGCTGAGAAGGCAGCAGGGACCTTGATCAGCCGCAGACCTTTCACGTGTAATTCTCGCAATGAGCTGCCCAGCTTTGATAAGGAATAACTTTAGTTTAAATGGGTTTTTCAGTGAGAACCTGCGGCAATCAAAGTTACCTGAAATAGGTCAGCTGGGATGAGTTCCTTGAGCGCTAGATTATTCATGTTGAGTGAAGAAAGCTGCAGGCCACCGAGGCCTGATGGAAGGAATGTGATGGCGTTGTTGCCCATATCCAGCTCTCGCAAACGCTTGAACATTGAGAAGAAGCCTGGTGTTAGATGAGGAATGTTGTTGCCTTGGAACTTGAGGGCCGTGAGATTGGTGAGAGTCATCAATGACCGCGGGAAGTAATGAAGGTCCGCGCTGGCGGCAGATGACAGCGAAAATCGACTGCTGCTTTGCATGGCAAGGTTGTGACGCGTATCTCCTAAGCTCTTCGCCCGTCTGCCCGAGTTGAAAGAGATGGAGAGATACTCCAGTGACTTGGCAAGTGGAGCGAAGTTAAAATAATCTAACGTGCGCCGCGGCAAGGAGGCCGATTGATCCGCATCGCGAATCTGGCTGATCTCCTGTTGTTGCTTGTGATACAGAAGGCGATTGTGCGAAGCGTCAAGTCGCTGCAGATTCGTCAGCAGGGATAGCTGTGGTGGGAGGTGGTAGATCTTATTGCAGCTAATGTCGAGTTCCCGCAGGAGCGTCAGTTCCACGAATGAGTGTGCAAGGAGCTCCGGTACCTCGCGGAACTCATTGTCGGAGAGGTTAAGCACTTCGAGCCGCTGGTAGTGCGCGACAAGGAAGGGAAAGTAGCTGAGGATATTTCTACTGAGGTCCAGGCTGATCACACGTGAGAGTCGCATGTCGTTCGCAACTGCCAGTTCAGTCGGCATACTATGCAGGCCTTTGCGTGCAAGGCTGAGCGCTGTCATGAATGAGGACGGAGTTGGAGCTGAGGACGCTGAAGACGTTCCAATAGCTAGAGACCCTTCGCCATCAGTTGAAGGAGAAGCTGAGAGTGTACTCGTGGTGCTGGACTGAGACGATTCAGCCTGAGAAAGGGGGCCGTATTCACTGTCGATCCCCGCAGATACCGACATGAGAGAGCGAGAGAACGCTGTTGTTGATGCAAGGGTTGACGATCGGTTTCCTTCAGCTGATGTAGAGGAAGAAGTTGCCACATCGCCTCCGGCGGCATGCAACGAGAGCGGACCGATTGTGGCCTCAATGATGAGAGAAGAGTGACTCAGGGTATCTTTACATTGGTATTGAAGGAAGTAGCCCGACCAAAACTTGACCTGAGGAACGAGTAAGTCGCTTGAGAGATCGGGAAAAGGACAGCGCGTACCAGCAGGGGAGCAACAGCGAGGATAGTCTTATTGGAGACTGCCGGATCGTAGAGCGGATTTCGGTAGCTGTCGCGATGCGCGTACAGGTATGACCAAATGGACACCTATCCACACCACAGCAATTCAACAGCCAAGGTCAGGGGTGAAATGAAGAGCAGAAAACTGTAGTGGCAAAATGATCACCGTGCTGCTGACAAGCTTGTGCTTGTGTCGCTGTTTGAAATTGTTGCCAAGAAAGGTACCGAATCGGGCACTGTGAATGAGGGGTAAGACACGAATACTGTTGTGATTGCTGAAGAAACGACGTGTACCTGTACAGGGAATCAAGAATGAAAATAAGATAGTTCTCCGAGAACTGTTCACGCATTCCATTAGTACAGCCTTGTACTTCATCAATACAGAATGGTCTGAAGTGAAACCTGGAAACTGCGTGGAAACTGACTCCACAGCTGCCAAACAGCGTCCATGAACTGAACAAAAATGTAAGCCATGTTGGCCTTGGACTTCGTCTTCTTAGCATCCTTTCCGTGAGTATTTTTTGGACTCTGACCAAAATTGTGATCTAATTGTACGGTTAAAATGGGCCTGTTAGCTCATCAAATGGTCATCCGCTTCAAATGCGAGGTCACGTACTGAAGCTGATCCATTCTTTTTCGATAAGAATACTGAAACCCTCAAATGTGCGGTAGAACGGGTCCATACACAGCTGAGCGATAAAGGTTAAGCTCAACGATGTCTTCTCATAACTCGAAGGAAGAACAATGCATACCTGTATGAGTGAAGTGATCTGGGGTACGCAGTTGCTGCCATCGATGTTCTGGATGACAAGCGGCGCTTTGGTTGTTGTAAGGACTGAGACTCCCCTAGCCACCACATCGATTAATTGGCGCAGATAGTGAAGCCAGCTTGTGGCTTTAAGGGCCTAGAAATAATTGTTCCATGTGAGATAGGCAAGTATCTGCAGTCCTTATTGGGAAACTCACCGGAACCCAATTATCTTTATCATTGGGAATGATGAAGGAGATTTCTGTGACCGCCTTTCGAAGGCGAGCAAAACTCAATCCCACTGCGGCAGGTGAGGCCAATTCAAGCTTAACTACGTTGATGTGCTCGTCATCGCACAATAGATCGTCTTTCCCTACGTGAAAGAAGGATCAGCAGAGGGCAAACACAAAGCTTGGGAGGAATCCTTCGTACCAGTCGTCACGGGCGAAAGTTCATCACTCATGTCGTGATTTTCATGATCGACCACACCAGCCAAACCGCCTTTTTTGTCAGCTGGATGGACAATATGAAAGAGATGGATTGTGGGATGCGACATAACTCGCGCAATGTCTGCTACCAGTGTGTACTGCCTGTTACCCAAGAATTAATAATGGATATCACACCTTAAAAGAAGGGAGGCTAAGTACTTAGGAATGGCAGAGCGAAAAAGCAGAACTGATTCAGAATGAGGATCTTTCCAACAGAGAGTAGCGATCCGCTTCTCATTGTGTGCATCAATGGAGTTGGATACAGCTTTCTGCGATGGCCAAAGTGTAATTAGCTCATCTTCAACGAAGAAGAGCCAGAAGGGAATACCTTGCTCAAGAACGAGGGAAGGATGATTTGTGGTGGGTATGACGGACTGAGTTTGAACTTAGTGTTCTCCACAAATTGCCACTTCAGACGGGACAAAACATTAGCCCAGAATAAACCATATGTGAATTGCAGCACATCACTTACCGCTTCCATGGGCAAGCGCCATCGCGTTGCCTCCGCTCGCAACTGATAGATAGGCCATCCCTTCACTTCGGCATCGAGAGACTCGAATCGTTCCTTATTCTGAAAGGCGAACAGGTCTGCCAGATTTTGGAAAGCGAGATGGGCCTTGAGCTCTCGTCTCAAGGTCTTCTGGTCCTCATACTGGAGTATCCTTTTTCGATCCGGCTGCATGCCCTAAAGTGTGGTACAACCGCAAAATTAGGTCTAGGGGAAGATCGCCGTTGATCGGCTGACAGGAACATACCGCTGGCCCTTTGCAGTAGACTTCAAGATTGCGAAAGTCACTGCATTCGATAAAAATACATTCTTGGTTGGTAGACAATTCACTCTCGCGGATAGAACGAAACGGGATCGAAATGGTGTCATTCCGGTCCTAGTGAAGCATGCCGAACATGATAAGTTGTTTTGAAATCAGGACGATCTTATGATCCAAAGTTACCGATGGATTTCGCCAGAGGAGCCGGTAGTTGGTTATGTAGAGAGAACCTTCACGGGCGGTCTCTGCCCTTCCCCGCAGAAGAATGAGCACATTACGAATGCCCGCCTTGAGGTCTGTTACCCACCCAAATCAGCGGATGAGCATGCGGAACTAAGATCTGACCGCAATGATTCTGTCCGTACCTTCTCCTGGCAGGAAGAGCACCTTGCTGGTATTCTGTGTTAAGGACATATCAGCGGATGAATCAGAACGTTGACACGGGCTGCATTAAGAAAAGGCACTAGGAAACGTACTGCT
This sequence comes from Acanthamoeba royreba, assembly GCA_000826365.1. NCBI lineage: Eukaryota > Discosea > Longamoebia > Acanthamoebidae > Acanthamoeba > Acanthamoeba royreba. The sequence goes on along the minus strand of CDEZ01022167.1, from coordinate 950 downwards.
CCGGTGCTTTCCTTCACAACCTGTGCAAACATAGTGGCCGGTGATGCCTGTGCAGTGGCGGCATGTACAAGCTTGGGCGATTCAACCACACTGGGGACTGGTATTGCACGTGACTTCCCTCCGGAAGTCTTATCGTGTAGGTCATCTTTACCGTGCTGTACAGCAGAGGCTTCTCTTGGCGACGAGTCGTTCGAGTGTGACGTGTACGACGTAGGAGGTTGTAGGTGATCTCCGTGCCCAGCCGTCGATGGAGGAGCACTAGTGGGGCTTGTGGGACCTCCCCCTCCGCCGTTGTCGAGATTGACCAGCAATCCACGTATCTCAGCCGGAACGAAGCCCGAAGAGAAGTTGGAGACGACTTGAACAGCGCCGCCGGAAGCTGTTGCTGGCTTTGCTGACTTCGTTTCCTTGTTTTGACGGAAGGAAAAGGGGAGAGGCGCTCGTTTGCGGATCTCTGATGTTGAAGAGCCTAGCGACTGCTCGGCCTCACCAACCTTTTCGTCATCGCTATCTGCCTGCTCACCTTTGTTTTTGTCCTTCTTTTCCTTGTCGCTTGAGCTCCTCTTTCGTCGTGCTTTGTTACGTATGAAGATACTTAGAGTTCCTCTCTTCTTCTCCTCTTCAGCACCATCCTCCCCGCTTCCGCTCATAAGGATCATACTTCCAGTACCCTCTATCGTGTGTTTACGTCCGCGCGGCGAACCGAGCGATGACCGATTGATCTCCTCCTGCATTGCACTCATCCAGCCCTCCAGACTATCGCCCGACGGAAAGGTGAGCACGACGCGTCCTTCTGTGGTGAGTATCTCCAGCTGGCGCTGGCTATGAGGCAAGTTCTGCGAAGCGATGTCGTCCTTCAGTTCAAACATGCTGAGGATGGAGTCACTCGAAATGAACCCCTTGGCGTTGTTCTCCGTGATCTCGGCCACATTGTCGGGCCGCTTACTGAC